>OX632368.1:4302955-4307955 GCA_951751655.1 Ophion costatus
GAGTCGTTGTCGAGGAAGGCGAAACAGGCAAAAAGGGGCGGCGGTGCCCCCCTTCTCGCTTCTCAGAAGTTGCGAACGAAGAGAGAACGAAAGGGGGGCCAGGAGTACGAGTGTAGCGGCACATGAGCGGGAGCCGGCTGCGTTACGATCGGACTGTGCCGGGGCTCGTGACTAGACCACCACATGGTCGGAACCCGAACAAGAGAGGAAGAGAGAGAGAGAGAGAGAGAGAGAGAGAGGCCTTTGGAAAAAAACACTCGTAACACACGCCGGGTTAAAAAAAAAAGAAACGAAAAAATAACGAACGAGGCACGGAGAAAAAGAAACGTTGGCGGCGGAGCGAGAGAGAGGAGCGAGAGTACCCTAGTGGATTATTAGAACAGCGGGGTTGCGGAGATTGCCGGTTGCCCGAAAGATTTTTAAAGCGCGATCCTAGAGCCCCAGAAAGTTTCAACCCCTCCTCCTCCTCTATCTGCTCCATTTTTCGTCCGGCAAATACGTAGTGGACCAACGAAAATATACCTTTCGTAACATGGCCCTCTCTCTCTCTCAATCCTCACGGAAGGATAAACATCCCTGTTGGACGAACCCAAGGCGATTGTGCACAACCTCGCGCATCCCTACACGAGGCCACTCTACGAACGTATTACAATATACTAATAATACTTAATACATCACAGCCCTCCCACCGTCTTGCTACTCGGCTCCCCGCCGGGTCTTCCAATTTTACGAACATTATATTGATGCGCGCGGATAATTACGAGATAATCGGCCAAGAAAGGGGCAATACCATGTTGAAGTTTGTATGGAAGGCGATGGAAATTAAAATTTCTTTTGGCTGATTTTGCCAACGCAAACATCCCACAAGCATTTTTGGAAATATTTATTCAGCGATCCACGACGTGAATCTGTAAATGAAGATCCATCGTGTTGTCAGAAATGAGGCAAATTAAATGTAGAAAATGTCCAACGCAACATTGCACTCTTATACAAGATGATCATATATCTTGGATAAGCGCAATATGCCAATAATAATAACGATGATTATTATAAATACGATAAAAATAACAACAAGTAAAAAATGATGAAGACTGCAATAATAATTAAAACGATACTGAGAAAAAAGCATTAATTATTAATGATAAATATCCATAAAAGTCTGGATCTATCTCTAACAAATTAATGAATGAAAAAATAGAAAAATTAATGGAATGAACGATGTAAACGTCTTCGAGACAAACGTATGACATTGAAGTTCGCATCGTTGGAGTGCAACGATTTTTTCTACTCATTTTCCATTTTCTCATTCATATGCATATCCAAAAAAAAAAAAATTATTTTTTCGCAAAATTAGGTCGTAGATCTCTAACGAGAGTACGTAAAAACCTTCGAGTGATTCTCACAGCCGGGAAAATTTTTAACGACCATAAAGCAACATATTTCGTTTTATTCGAACGGTGCAAACTTCAACTTCATACGTACAAATGCTGGGTAAAACCAATTTTTAAATAAATGAATACATTTATATATATATATATATATAGATTTGGTAAATATTCGGAAGTGGGGCTTCTACTGGAATAAAGGCTCGCCTTCCACCCAAGGAAACCCAAATAAACACAAACAAACTCAAAAACGGCCGAAAACGCCAAACAAACAAACCCAAACAAACGAACCTAAACAAGCGAGCCCGAACAAACCCAAACAAACGATTCCGAACAAAAGAACCCAAACAAACGAATCCGAAAAAACGAACCCAAACAAACAAACCCAAACAAGCGATTCCGAACAAACGAATCCAAACAAACAAAGCCAAACAAGCCCATACAAACGAATCCAAACAAACGAAATCCAACAAACAAACCCCATCAAACTAACCCCATCAAACTAACCTAAAAAAACGAACCCAAACAACCGACCCCAAACAAACGAGCCCAAACAAACAAACCCAAACAAACGAATCCGAACAAACGAACGCAAACAAACAAACCCATACAAACGAACCCAAACAAACGAAACCCAACAAACAAACCCCATCCGACGAACCCAAACAAACGAACCCCATCAAACTAACCCAAACAACGAACCCAAACGCCAAACTCAAACAAGCAAGTTCGAACAAACCAACCCGAAAAAACGAACCCAAACAAACGAGCCCCCAACAAACAAACCCAAACAAGCGAATCCGAACAAACGAACCCGAACAAACGAACCCAAACAAACCCATACAAACGAATCCAAAAAACGAACCCAAACAAACGAAACCCAACAAACAAACCCCATCAAACTAACCCAAACAACGAACCCAAACAAACGAACCCAAAAAAAAGAACCCAAACAATCGAATCCGAACAAACGAGCCCAAACAAAAAAACCCAAACAAGCGAATCCGAACAAACGAACCCAAACAAACGAATCCGAACAAACGAACCCAAACAAGCGAATCCGAACAAACGAACCCAAACAAACGAAACCCAACAAACAAACCCCATCCAACGAACCCCAACAAACTAACCCAAACAACGAACCCAAACGCCAAACTCAAACAAGCGAATCCGAACAAACCAACCCAAACAAACGAATCCGAAAAAAACGAACCCCAACAAACGAACCCAAACAACGAGCCCAAGCAAGAAACCCCCAGCAAACAAACCCAAACAAAAATTAGCCTGATTCTAGCAGAAGCCACACTTCCGAATATTTACCATACGTTTATATATATACAGAAAATGATGAATGTATGTATTGTTGTAAGTTTGTGTAACGAGAGAGAGGGAGGGAGAGAGAGAGAGGAAGTCTGGGTGCGTGTGCCCGTCGTTAATTAGGTAAGCGAAAAGAGTCACTCCGCGAAGAGTACAACATGCGCGTTGGCTTAGCGTGTGCGTTTATGTAATTATATATATATATATATATATATATATATATATATATATATATGTGTGTGTATATGTATATGTATGTATGCATGTATATATATCCATTATATAGCAAATCCGAGCGACGACGGTTCTCACTCTAATTCGTTTATGCGTACACGCGTTTGTATAATTTCACTTGAGTAATCTCTGACCCCTCTCTCTCTCTCCCTCTCTCGCCGTCTCGATCTTTGTCGCGGCGTGCTCGTCGTTTATTTCGCGACGACTCGTCTCGTCGTCGGAATACAAACGGAGTGCACATACTCGTCTCTCGTGTGTCTTTCTTCTCGTCTCCGATTCTTTTCTCACGACGCCTTTTCGCCTTCGAATGAAATTCATTGATGATTCGTGCGAGCTATTATGTCGGGAATCGTCGTCGCCTTTGTCGCTCTAAATGTGGCACTTTATGCAACATGTCACATACGTGCGTGGTAAAGCAACTGCAATACATAAATTCGATAACCGGCACTGGCTCTTAAGGGGGGCGGGGGTATTGCTGAATTTCATTGTTTTTTGTTCTCAAAAAGAACGATTTTTTCACCATTTTTGAGACTTCGGGTACGTTTCATTACTGCTTCTGGCTGTTGCGTGGCATTTTTGTATATTTTATCAATCTTAACACTCCTACGCTAAATATGAACCAATTATAGACGCCTTTAGGATTAAAAAAAGTTATTTTCTGTTTATATATATATATACACTTTAAAAAATAAAATACAAAAATATATCTTTACATATAAATTGTGTGTGTGTGTGTGTATGTATAGTTATGGAATCTTTTAGATTTCAAAAAAATTTGTTTTGGTCCGAGATTCAAAATGGCGACACTAAGATGGCCGACATCCTTTTTTCTTAGCAATGGAAACGTGACTTTTTTCACGAAAAATTTGTCAGGCCAAAACTAACAACTCTTGTGGGATTAAAAAAAAAAAATCCATAATTTATAGGGCCGGATACGATTTTTGACTATTTTAAGGCTATCCAGAATGGCAAAAGCTCGTACAAGGAGGTATGAAGGCTTTAACATCCTAAGTGTAAATGGGCGTGTGTGTGTGTGGCTGTGAGTTTGTTTGGTTATCAAAGAAACCTATATATATATACATATATATATATATTTATTCGAGCATTTAGTCGAGCGCAGGTGAGACAGGCGGAGTGCGCAGGAGGTGCCCCGAGACACGAACTTCTCTTGGGGCCTTTCGGGTCCCACGGCCAAAAAGCCTGCGTGATTCGCGTCCAGACGAGATTAACCATACATATATATATATATACACACGAAAAAAGAATAAAGAAAGAAGCAACGCACGATGTGATGGGGAAGAAAACGAACAAGTTTGGCACCTATATATATATATATATATATATATAAATACACACGTGGAAAAAGTATATACTAGAAACGGAGGAAGAGCGCGAAATATAAGAGAGAACGGATGAATGGCTGCCGAACGATGCGCACAACTCTTTTGGCGAAACGTTTAGCATAAATTACCGGTAGGTGTGGTGGGGCGAGCGGGGCCGGAGGGGGAGGCTTTTTTTCAGTCGACGAACGAAGGGTGGGAATGAATCAGGCGATATAGAAGCTATGGGAGAATTAATTCACTCTATATCCGGATTTCATTCTCACACGTTTGTTCCTCTCTATCTCTCTCTCTCTCCACTGCTCTCGTTCTTAGCTTCACCGTCGTCCATTCTTTCTCGTTTATTTATCGCCGACACTTTCACGGTCTTTCCCCCGTCCCGACCGAGCCGCTCGACTCTTTCTTCTCGCTCTCTATCGTTTCAACGTTTTCTTCTGTCTGCCTTACTCCCCGGGCGCGCCCTCTTGATTTTTCGAAACGGCGAGAAACAACGCGCGCGTGTTTCGGACAGCGAGACACAAGGCGCGCGCGCGCGCGTGTGTACGTACGTGCTTGCTTGTGCGCAAAGTGTGGCAGAGCAAGTACGTTTGTTTACGATTGACCGATGTTTATATTTCTGACGCCGAATTGGAATGAGTCGACGACACGCGAATGAATATGTCATGTGGTGTGTGTGTGTGTGTGTGTGTGTGTGTGTGTGGCGTTTGGGGGGGTGGGGGGGGAT
>OX632368.1:4317955-4324744 GCA_951751655.1 Ophion costatus
TTTTTTGGAGTCAATGGAATCGGTTAAAAAAGTCAATCGAATTGGCGGGGGTCAGGGAAAAAGTCCACCGGATTCACGTCGAATACCTCATATATAGTATATATATGTGAATATAATAATGTCTTTTCTCTTGACTGCTATTTATTTCTGTTATTTTTATTTGCCGTTTTCTGTGCTCTCGATTTGCTCATCGATAAACTCGAGCTCCAATTCGTCGCGGGGCCATGCGTCCGGATACAATTTTGTTTCTTTTTCCTCGCAATTATTGCAAATTGGTACACTTTGCCCCCACCAAACGATTATTACTCCAAATTTGACTCCGGTTTTAACATGGATACTTCACTTATTATTATTGAACGAAATAGTTATAGGTCAATAAAGTCGTAATAATAATTGAATGAATTACAAATGAAATTATTCGATTTTTATAATTGAATAAATAATGATCGAAGTATAACGTTAATAGTAACGAGAGTAGAAACTCTACTGGATATTATTTATTATTGATTATATAATGAAGCATCTCGTTATTCATTATTTACTATTTAACATTATTATTGTTGTTATACGTGCTTTGAATTCCCCTGTATACATAAGTATAATCGGCATTCCTTTAGCTTGGTGCACACGAAGTGCAACGTGGGCTTACGAGGCGTGCGTGTCTCGATGCACGCAAGATTTTATACGATATATATATATATATATATATATATATATATATATATATATATATATATATATATTGCTGTTATGCATACGATGACATGAAACGAGGAGGACAATAACTAGAGCATGTGTCAAATGATCACACGCGTTTACGTTTTTTTACAGAATTGATATATATATATATATATATATATATATATATATATATATATATATATATATATATATATATATGAATATGTAGGTATATATATATTTGTCTTTGCATTTTACCCCATGATCTTCGTAACGTGATTTCCGCCCCCCCCCCACCCCGCTCTGTCTCTTTCCCCCTTTGCAAGTTAGCCTCGACCCTTCAATGTCTCTATGACACATAACACCTCGCGAGCTTTTACATCCACTTTGCACCAATTCCCGAACGTGTACTTTCCAGTCCGTTGACCACCTCTCACTTGTTCCTTTTTTGTTTCGATTTTTTCAATTATTTTCTTCTGCCCCTACTGTTATCGGCACACTTTTTCGGGTGCCGATTGTAATTGTTTTATTGGAAAAATCTATTATCCGTTTATTATTTGTTTATTTCTATTTAACAAATAAAGAAATAAAAAAAATGGTACATAAGGGCACCGATGATAATTTTTTAATTGAAATAATTAATCGAATATAATATCAAATTTATAAAGTAAGAAATGAAGATAGTAATCCATTTTATTAAAAAAAATATTGGTGCTCTTATTTATCATTTTCATATATTTGATTATTTGTTTATTTTTTATTTATTTGTTAATTTTTTTTATTTGTTCATTTTTTATTCGTTCGTTTATTTATACGTGCAACAATACGGACGTGATTTTTTAATTTTGCAACCGGGTCTATCCATATTTTACCCTCGATGAATTATTTATTAATTCTCTCGTTTTAATTATTAATTGACTATCGAGCCGAGCTCTGTCCTCGCTCGATCGCGATTTTACCTCGCGATATATCATACGGACGTCCGACGAGGCCGACGAAAATTCTCGCACGCGAAAAAGCCGCCAGGTGCGCCTTCGCGTAACGTTTGTCTAATTGCGCGCGTGTTTGCGTCTTTTTGAATTTTTTTTTTCTTTCTTCTTCTTTTTCGCCCAATTTGACCGCGTTTTATTTCTTTTCCCTCCTCGTGCGGCCCCGACGCGCTCAAATTGATAATTAATTGCGCGGCAACGGTGCCGATGACCGGGACAGATGGGCAGACGACACGACCAACGAACCGACCAAAGTGCAAAATAATTGGGCTGAACTTCGAGTCGTTTGGGAAAGAAAAGTGTACAAAAAAAGTGATTAATAACAATGACGATGGATCTCGGTGGATCCCTGGTTTTTAATTTTCTTTTACGGTATTCTCAATCCGGAAAGAAAAGAATAAGAAAAAATTGCGGATTTCGTTGCACACTTGCGTTATTTTATTTTTTATTGTATCTTTCTTTCAATCGAGCGAGACACCGACCATTCTTTGTCTACCTGATTTTTTGTTGCAAAATTGTACCACGTGAACGGAATATCCACACCAATTTTTAGATATTTATCTCTCTTCTTTTAGGAGTTATAATTTTTGAAGGAATGTCGTTTTCGGAAGTTTTGGAAAAGTTTACAAGCTGATAACTCCTGAAACAATCGAGATATCGACAAATGTCACTATATCTTTTTTATTAACTTTGGAGCAAACTTTCGTAGTAAAAATGAGAAAAACTTATCCATTATCAATGTGAACGTTTTTTTTTGCTTCTAAAGTGAAAACTATTTTTTTAAAGATGATTGACATTTTTTATTTTTTTCAAAAAATTGTTTAAAATAGAGTGACCCATTCTATGATTTATGATACTAGTCCCATTGTGGGCCCATTTTTCCTTTTATTTTTTTTCGCATTGATCATACTTTTTTAAAAAGATTTTTACCCTTTTAATCTCCAATAATGCTATTCATGATTTTGTGATTTCCAATTCGGCTTCGTCGGGCCTGAAAAGCTTTATTTTTTATTTGTGCTGAACCTGACGAACAAAAATGATTTTTTATGCAGTATGGTTTTTTTCGTTGAACTTTGCACGAATTGAATTTTGTTGAATTTCGTTGAATTTTTCAGAAAAACGCAAACTGAAACTTTATAAACATTTCGAATATTAAGCCCCCATCTTGCCCATCGTTATCCATATACAGATATTCAATATTGAACCATCAATATTTCATTAAGGTTTGATGAAAGATTACAAATCTTCGCTGGCCAATGAAGAGCCATTTGCACGACGTCGAAGTTTGCATCGTTGCAACGCAACGGAAATGATTTTTTTTCGTCTTCGCGAAATTACTTTGGCAAATTCAAGCTACGTAAATGGGGCGAACATTTCCCAGGATTTTTATTTAGCGATCTACAACGTATCTGCAAAAAACGATTTAATATAATAACGGAAGAACGGAACTGAAAAAAAAAATTCGTTGCCTGCGTACGATCGAAACTTCAATCCCATAGTTTTTTTTCATAATAATCATGGGTAATGTTGTCATTTTTCAAGTTGGTAGTAATCCAAAAGTTTTTCTTGGTAAATATTTATTAATATTTGTTTGTTTTTATTAATATTTTAATTAATTAATATTTGTTAATAGTGATATTATTTTTTCTGAATAAAATACCCCTCCCCACCATAAAAAACATATTTTCATACTGGACAATAGGCCCGAAAACATGGAAAAAAATTTGGAGCTGATTAGGGCTGGAGCCCCACTTGTAAATATTTACCTTTTTCTTATTTACGTGTAAAAATATAAAAATCCATAATTATGGCTTTTAATTATATATTTTATGAAAAATTCGCTTCGATGGAATTAATCTATACCTCGTATGCAGTTTTTTGAGTTACATTGATGAAAAAAGAAAAAAATTCTTTAACCGTCACTTGACCCAACTGGACGGCTCCAAGCTCCTTAAGGTGCTCGCGTATCTGATCGTTCGCCCCTCGTTAATTTTTAATTTTTTTTATATCCACCCATATATATATATATATATACACACACACATATAAATGTTTTTTTCTTTCCAGGGTACGTTCTCGCTGATAGTGGAGGCGTATCACGACGCGGACAACTCGACCCATCAAGCTGGTGGTGAGTTTTACGATTATTTTTCTCTGATCTTACTTTTATTTTCACATATTCTTTTTAATACACTTTTTTCACAGCATTTTTTCTACCGGCGTTCCCTCGTATTTTTTGTGTTTTCTGCCCCCCCCCCCCCCTCATGGCCCTTTTCCTCCGTTCGCTCTTTCCTGTTGCCGTGCTTTTTTTTTCTATCGCGCACTCGTGCCCACGAGGCGCAGCCTCTCGGCGTATCGGATCTCGCGTGCCTGGCAAGGGACCTGGCAAGACGACCCCCCCCCCCCCGCATCCTCTGACCCAGGTTGCTTCTCTCGAGTCTTGAGAAACGATCGAAAAAAATGATAACTAATATAGAGAAAAAATGTATCCCTACCAAACGAAAATAACAAACGAAAAAAAGAAGAAAAAGGCCAATGATACATCTGGAAAAACGCATGTCAGTGAAATCTTTCGATCCGATCGCTAAATTGTCCTTATTTATGTTTTGTTTTTTGGAAGGCCTTTTTTCGTTACTCTTTTTTAAAATTTCGTCACTTATGGCTTCTTACTTGGTTTTTTTTTCAATGTTTTTTTTTTTAATGTTTTCAACGTATCGTTAAACGTACACGGGATGTACGTGCGAGGGGTCATGTGTTAGCCAGCTGGATATTATTTTGTGAGGTAGGCACGCCGATATCCTCGGGGTCGGTTCCTCCGCTTGCGGGGCAGAAGACGAAGAGAGAGATAGAGAGAGAGAGAGAGAGAGAGAGAGAGAGAGAGAGAGAGAGAGAGAGAGAGAGAGAGAGAGAGAGAGAGAGAGAGAGAACACCTCAGGGATAGACGGCCAAGAAGCCACTTCCGGTCTGGATCGTGTCTCGGCGCTATATTCTCGTCTCACTCATCGAACGAAGCGTCTGTGACATTCACCAGATACGATACAGTCTCTCCCTTAATTTTTTTATATACAGTTACTTTTATATAGATATATATATATATATATAAACACACACACACACACACACACACACACACACACACACACACACACACACACACACACACACACACACACACACACACACACACACACACACACACACACACACACACACACACACACACACACACACACACACACACACACACACACACACACACACACACACACGCACGCACGCACGCACGCACGCACGCACGCACGCACGCACGCACGCACGCACGCACGCACACGTACACGCATTATTTCATTCATTTACGCGGGCACTCTTTACAATTTCCTTTTTCGTACGCACGTAACACAATGTAGACTAAACATTACTCTCGGGCCCTTTGTCGCGCTCGCCACCCGCTCCGATCGAAATTCTCCTCAGTGCTGACATGAAGTTTGTACAGTTTGGATGTAAAGAAAGATCTCCTTTGTTTCTTTTTCTTCTTTACTCGTACAATCATTTAAAATCCTTTTCTTTTCTCCAACTTTAAGTCACACGTGTCGAATGCGCGAAAAACGTTTCAGTGACTTTCGTAGCTTAACGGTCATTACTACGAATCCAACTTCCGGATATGAAGTTTTTGTATGATTCGGACGAATACTTTATGCGCCTATTGCCAAAATTTGACTTTTTTTGACCGTTTAGTTTTTTCGGAATAAAACTGCAAATTCGAGCACTTTGAGTTACCGAAGCACGTCGTAATGTGGAGACGGTCAACCGGAAGTGCGGTGATCGTGAGTTTTCCGCTCACGTGTCCAACTAAACCCGTTGGAAAACTGAAATTCGATAGATTAGACATGATAGATATTGTAAGAAAATAAGAAAATCAATCTTCACCGTGCAGTTGAAGGCACTACGGTGCAAGAGTGTTTCAATTTCCGGTTGAACATGGTCAGAACGACGAAATAGCAGCCACAGACTTACAAGGAACATTAATTAGGTGTCCTCCTCCGATTTTGTTGAAACTTTTTTATGCGGAAGAGTATCAAAAACTAAGAGACACAGATTTTTTTTTATCAGCGGAAAAACAGCTTTAAGGGGTGAAACGCACCCTCAAAAATGGGGATGATTTTCGTTTTTCGTCGATAACGTTTTAACGGTACGAGACATAAAAAAAAATTCACATTGAAACTATGTTCATTTTTTCGGGAAATTCACATTGGAGATGAGAACGATAACGTTATAGACGAAAAACGAAAAGCACCCCTGTTCTCGAGGGTGCGTTTCACCCCTTAAAACCGTTTTTCCGCCGATAACAAAAAAAATACGTGTCTCTTAGTTTGTTATACTATTCCACATAAAAAAGTTTCAATAAAATCGAAGGAGGACACCATTTGCACGATTTGCATGATTCGCCATGATGCATTTGGCGAACATAACCCAGCTTTGTTTTGAAATTAATTTGAATAGAAGCCGCCAAAAAATATGCAAACAACAATTTATGGAGTTTTATCATTTATCACGTATCAATAATATGTATAATTATATTTTGCCTATCGTGTTAAGGCGTTAAACCCACTTGTAGCGCAAAAAAGGCCTTTTTCATGAATTTTTTTGAAGAAAACTACAAAACTTTTTTAATCGACCAATATACCATCTTAAAGAACACATCGTAAAGAACTTTCAGTAATTTTTTTATTGAAAAATATTACATTGTTTAGTGGCAAATGGCCGTCAATGAAATAATGTTTTTATATACACGGTTTGCGGTGACCAACATTGCGGCGAAGTGGATCATCTGAAAAAAAAAAAATGCGGATGGATTTAGTCAAATATAAGTATAAACTAGTCTTTAATCGAAGGATTTTAAAAAATATTTATTTTTCACAAAATGGCGGACAGTCAAAGTTAATGGTTCGATTTTAACGGAAAAAAACGGCCGTTTTTTGGCTATAAAACGACCATTTTTTTCGAAAAAAAATCGAACGATTAAAGACTACATTTTTATGTATTCAATAAGCTTGCAAAATTTCAAGAAGATCGGTTCATTAGTGTTCGAGTAATCTTGGTCACCGACTTCAGAAATGCC
>OX632368.1:4324944-4367444 GCA_951751655.1 Ophion costatus
ACAACGAAATGAAAAAAATCAAAAAGTGTATAATACCAGCCGGTCGATTAATTATCCGGCAGCGGCACGAGGACACAACATAGTGGGAAAAAAGGGCCACAAAAACCTTGGCGCGCCTGTGTGTGGGGGAGGGGGGCTCAAAACCTCGCAGGATTCTTTTCGAACCTTCGCTTCTCTCGCGCTCGCACAAGACTCGAACATTTTCCCTGCGCAGCGCGGTAACAGTTCGAATTCGTTGAAAATTACAACTATTTTTGATCTCCTTGATGTTGTTTTTTTTTAAATCAATATTCTTTTTCATCGCGGACGCGAAGTTGCGAAGAATTCAATTGGAATTTAGGAGTTAATTGGAATTTAAGGAATAGGTGGAGATATGTGGGAGAATGAGAGAGAGAGAGAGAGAGAGAGAGAGAGAGGGAGAGAGAGAGAGAGAGAGAGAGAGAGAGAGAGAGAGAGGAAGAGATTGGGTCGTTGGAAAATACACATAATCCGAAACTTTTCTCTCACGTGCGGAGAGCCCTGGGCTCGGAGCCAGAGGAAAAGAAGCTCTCGCCAGGTCTTTTAGATATTTGCGGACTCTGGACAAAACCGCAGGGCATGTTATTTCCCGCGACGTACTCGTCGCGTTCTTATTTTCCGATATTTATCATTCTCTCTCCCTCCCTCCCTCTCTCTCTCTCTCTCTCTCTCTCTCTCTCTCCCCCTCTCGTGCAGCGCCCCATCTACCTCTAGTCTTCTCCATTCTTGTATCTGTGTGCGTTTCTGTGCGTCCGTGTGCGAGCATTTTGCGATGCTTCGTCGTGAGGTACGCGATCGACCTCTCATGGAGAGTTGCCTTAACCTTTGGATTTTTTCTCTTTCTCGTTTCAGCTCGCTGCTTGCCCGGATGCGACGAGCAGCACGGACACTGCACAAAGCCCAACGAATGCCTGTAAGTATATATTTATTCATATACGTACATACACACCTATATACATACATACATACACACACACATATATATATATATATATAGGTATATAGGTGACTATACGAACCACCTTGCCCCTCAACAGTAGTATTATATATCGGTATTGCATTCCCTCCCTGCGACACAGCCATTCATTTGACTTCTTCAGGAAACCCCATGTGTATGTATCCATATATATATATATATATATATATATGGAGCGTCCCATGAAAAAAAGCATTATGATAAATCGACGAGACGAGGTCGTACAAAAAAGGCTTTCCTACTAAAATTGTATAGTTTTCGCAGGAACACCCGATGGCGATACAAAAGATTTTTTTTCCCTCAACACGTCTACGAAAAATCGAGGTAACTTTAAGTTTTTCAAACGGCAGAGTATGGTTTTTACTTATTTATTTATTTATTCCAAAAATCGCTGATTTTGAGACAAATTCAACGGGGGAAAAAAAATTCTCCAACTCAAAAATCAAGAAAGTTATGGCGGTTTGACGTTTTTGGAAATATCCCGGGCTACATTGAGCGGCGAATTTTGAAAGGCGTATTCGATTGTCTATTCGACGACGTTTTTCGTTTTGGAAGCGCATGTACACGAACTAAACTAAACACTTACTGAATCGGAAAATCCGTGGTCGGGCTCTAGAGGTAAAAAAGTACTCCTAAAGGCTCTACTGCTAATACTGTACGGGCTCTACTGCCAAAAGCTCCACTGCTAAAACTGTACTGCTAAGAGGCTCCAAGCAGGAGTCAAAAGCAGCACTGCTAAAGAATCCATTAGCAGTGCTGCTTTTAACACTAGAGTCTATTTAGCCGTCCAGTTTTAGCACTAGAGCTTTTAACAGTACAATTTTAAGACCTTAGGCCACGGTAACGGGTATAAAATCATGTGCGAAATTAACAGTTTTCTTTTTCGCATTAAAAAGTGATCCACTCGTAAAATTAATTACACATCTATTTAGTATGAATATCAAGCTGTTAGATTTTTTTTCTTCTTCGGTGTACAAAATGGCCGACTACCAATATTTTCTTTTGTTCCCATCAATCTACATTAGAATACCTAGGGAAGTACGTACGGAATTTAAAAAATATTGTTTTATTCGAAAGTTGTAGGCATTTGTACTTAAGACATGAATTTTCAGTGAAAATTTTCGTTATAACTGCTCGTAAGATGAAAAGTTTTCGATTAATCAGAAATTCCGTACGTACTTCTCTGCGAAATGCGATTGGGAACGTGACTTTTAAATTTGAAGTAAATCGAGTGAAAATTGTTGGTTATTTGTCGCGTCAATCGGAAAAAAGCTGTTTCGAGAAGTTTCGAGTAGTCGGCCATTTTGTAAATTGAAAAAAAAAATGCCAACAGCTCGATATTCATTAAAAGTAGATGTGTTATTAATTTTATGAGTAAATCATTTTTTCATACGAAAAAACATTGTTGAATTCGCACATGATTTTATACCCGTTACTTGTGGCCTAAGGCCTTAACAGTAGAGCTTTTAGCAGTAGAATTTTTAGCAGTTTCTTTTTAGCAGTAGAGCCCTAGTGCCCGAAAATGCGCTAGTGAAATAGGACCTATGTGTGTGTGTGAGGATTTGGGTAACGGTTTAGTTTTGTTCATCTACATGCGCTATAAAAAAGCAACCCTAAGATGCCACTCAACAGACATAATTGATCATATAATGTATGTAGTGTGTACTATTTTCCAAAAACTTTGAACTGTCGTGAATTTCTCGTTTTTTTGTTTAGCTAGAGCACTTTTTCTCTTTCCATTGGATTCTTTTTAAAGTCAGCTATTTTGCGAAAAAATCAAAAACCATGGCTGCCAAATGAAAAATTGAAAGTTACCGCGGTAAAAAAATATTTTGTAGCACCGTCGGATTTGCACCCCGAAACCATGAAACTTTTGTGCTAAACACTTTTTTGTACGATCTCTTTTTTTTATTTTTTTAAAATGCTTTTTTGAAAATGGGAATAATGGGACAAATATATATAAGGCAAATGTCCCAATTATTGAACAGCTAAGGATCTGGGGGATTGAATTCGGTGAGAAAAAAATATAAAATCAAGAAAAAACCATCGATTTCATGTTCAAATGATACTTTGATATTTTTACTTTCGAAAAATAACCCTTTAAATTATTTTTAAATGATTTCAAATGAAAAAAAAAGAACAACAATGTGAAGCATGCAAATGTGCCAATTATTGAACACTGGAAGTGCCTATGTCCCTAATATTGAACAGGCATGCCCCAGTTACTGAACATTCTTGAGAAATCTCTTTCCCTCTTGAAATTTTGTCCCTGAAATATCGGAGAGGTTATATTTAGGTTATATTCTCTTTTTACTTTTCTTTTTGTGTTTATTGCACGAAAATACAAATAAAAAATATATTTGACGATCTTAGAATTATTATTAAAAGAATAAAGGTAAGTTTATTCAGGAACTTACAGTTTTTGTTTGAATAAATCCGATTCACACGATCTGTCACATGTTAACTGTCTCGATGTTTTGATGGGTTTAATGACGCCATCTTGGAGAATTCGAGTGTTCAATAATTGGGACATACCGCATTTTCTATGTCCCAATGATCGAACACAGTATTTTTTAACAAATAATTAATTAAATACATTTTTTTTTAATTGTCATTTGTAAGAATTTTTCTGAGGAACCTGAAACGCCTTTACTTATTGAGATGCGACAGTTTTTGAATTTTTTATGCCCTTACGCATGAAGCGGCGCGTCTTAGCAAAAACGATAAACAGTCACCACGCGACGTCAAAGCGGGTCACCGTTGCTGATTAAATAATTTTTTTCTCCATTAATTAAAGCTTTTTTTGCACAAGTAAGGTAACATTTCGATAGCTAAAAGTTCCATATATGTAATGAAATTTTTATAAATAAGTAAATGCATGCAGGTGGATGAGAAATAATAAAAATACAAGATAGTGTTCAATAATTGGGACCTGTTCGATAATTGGGACATTCACCTCATATATATATATATATATATATATATACACATATATAAATCTCATTTTTAAAAAAGGGATATATACATATGTATATATTTATGAACACGCGTTACCTCTTCCTCCTTCTCAATATGACTGTGCGCCCACACGTACCCTCTCCCTCGCCGCAAAACTCGCTATCCCCTCCCCCCCCCCATCCCTCATTCCGCGAAGTACTACTTTTCGCGCCCCCTCGCGCAAAAACTTTGCATACGAGGATGCGGTTTTTGTCTCGGTACTTAATTTTTCTTTTCCTCGCGATCGCTCCCGATTTACGCCAGTCTCGTTGTTTTGCGGAGCCTCTTCTAATTGAAAGCAAAGACGGACAAGTAGATTCAATTTCGTCTTTATTATTGTTATATTATCGCGCAGGGGCAGGGGGGGCTGCGAAATCACTTCGGGTGAGCGAGCTTACTCGCTATATCGAAGAGACTGAGAAACGAATTTCTCAATATATATATATATATATATATATATATATATATATATATATATACATACGGGGTGGATCAATAACTATTAGCACCTTGGATATCTTCGAAACTATAAGGTTCACAGAAAAATTTTCCGAAATGAAATTGCACAGTACGAAAGAGGCCATCCGATAGCGATAATAGCTTTTTTTGCAAGTGGAGGTACTTCGGACATTCGAAGGTCAACTCCATTTTTTTTAAGGATGTTGAGTCCCTATGAAACATGTTAATGTTAATTGTTCAATAAATAGCTTTTTAATCGTCATGAAATTTTTACACGACCTCCTGAACACTTCATGTAAAAACATACCAAATTTTCAGAATTCTATCATCATTACTTCAACCTCCTTAAGGGTTGAAATAAAAAATGATAAGAAAATTCTGAAAATTTGGTATGTTTTTGTATGAAGTATTTAAGAGGTCGTGTTAAAATTTCACGACGGTTAGGAAGCTCGTTATTAAAAAATTAACATTTTGTTAAGAACAATTTTTAAAAGGAATTAAAAAAAATTTATCAATATACTTCGTTTTGTTTCCATTGCTTTCAGTATATTGTAGATATTATAAAATTGAGAGGTCAAAAAAAAAAACTTATTGCAAAGTTACATCAGTTTCCATAAAACAACATTTAATTTGTGAATGTTAATTGTTCAATAACGAGCTTCCTAATTGTCGTGAAATTTTTACACGACCTCTGAAATACTTCATACAAAAACATACCAAATTTTCAGAATTTTATCATCATTTGCGATTTGGGACTCAACATCCTTAAATGCATCGGTATGTCTTTTTTCTCTGTGTCACGAAAGAGGAGCTTAAAACGAGTTCAACGACTTATAACACAAGGTCATTGATGGTCACAGGTAGCTAAAATTATTGGTCCTTTTTTTATCAATGGAAATTTGAATGGCAACATCTACAGTAATTTTATCAAAGATACATTGGATATTTTGCTCGAAGAGTTGCCTTTACTTACACGACAAACCATGCGGTGTCAACATGACGGATGTCCAGCACATTATTCATCGATTGCACGAAGGCAACTCGACGAAAAATTTCGAAATCGTTGGATCGGACGCGGCGGACCAATATCGTGGCCAGCTCGTTCCCCAGACCTAACACCTTTAGACTTCCTTCTATGGGGAACATTGAAAGATAAAGGGTGCAAAGAAGCACCGACTACACTTGACGACATGCAGCAAAGAATTATTACAGCCTGTGCGTCAATAAGTTCTGACGCTGTAAAACTTGCAAGTCAATCAATCGAAAAAAGAATCTTATGTTGCATTGATACTGATGGTCGTCATTTCGTACATTTACTATAAACGTAGTCATTTTATTTACCACCAAAACTGTAAGTATTGTCGCCTTTCTGTACGTTCTATGACCTTCAATGACCTTGCGCCATAGGTCGTTGAACTCGTTTTAACCTCCTCTTTCACGATACAGAAAGAAAAACATACCGATCCTTTAAAAAAAATGGCGTTGTCCTTCAAATGTCCGAAGTACCTCCACCTGTAAAAAAAACTATTATCTCTATCGGATGGCCTATTTCGTACTGTGCAATTTCGTTTCAGCAAATATTTCTGACAACCTTATAGTTTCGAAGATATCCAAGGTCCTAATGGTTGTTGATCCACCCTGTACACAAACACACACACACACGCACACATGCAAATATATATGCATCGAACCCGGGGGTCTCCGCTCTTCTCGCGTCCCCCCCGGGCCGCGGGCGACTTCAAACCCGCGCCGAGCTTTTCAGAGTTAACTCGATCATCTAATTACTCTCTCACTCTGATTCCGCAACGGCGAGGGCCCCCGGGGGGCTTAATCGTCCCGTTAGTGCGCCAACTATACGCGCATTCTGCATCCACATACGCACACACGCATGATTTTTTTCATTCGTTTACTCATTTATTTATATAGTTGTATAGTTATTTATATGTATCTTCGGATGTAGTAACAATTAACTGTGATGCAACAAGGACACCCTTAATTATCAAGAGATTTAATTACCCTTGATTTTTTTACGATTCTTTTCCCTCTCTCTCCCTCCCTCCCTCCCTCTCTCTCTCTCTCTCTCTCTCTCTCTCTCTCTCTCTCTCTCTCTCTCTCTCTCTCTCTCTCTCTCTCTCTCCCCCTCCCCCTTATTCCTACTCCGCTCCACTCTTCCATCCACTTCCATCCACTTCCACTCTCATTATGCACAAAAATATTCCGAAAGAAAAAAAAAGGAAAGAATGTGATGGAAAAAATGCCGCAATCTGACGAAGAGATCGCGCGGCGGGTGGGGGGGGGGGGGGGGGCAAAAAGTGTATCTATGGGGCGAAGCGTAGACGCGGAAGTCGGAGGGTCGTGGTAAATCTCTGGTCGATCACCGGAGCGCCGATAGGAACGTTTAATAATACGTGTCGTAAATTTGTCTCGTCTGTTGGAACGTGGATTGACAGAGAGAGAGGGGAAGAGAGAGGAAAGAGAGAGAGAGAGAGGGCGAAGCGCCGCCGCGAGGGGCGAGGGTGACGAGATTCTCAGGCCTATATTATTCCGCACGTTTACAACGACGAGTACGAACTATCAAAGAGAAGAGTCTCCGATGCACGGAGTAGAACAAGTGAGAAAGATGCGCGGCCGTGTGTGTGTGTGTGTGCGCGCGCGCGCGTTTGCGTGTACATGGGACGATGGACGAACGCGAGAGAAAGAGAGGGAAAGAAGAAACGTGGTGTATGGTATAGGGAAAAGGCGGTGGCCGTCGCCCCGCGGGATGACGATGTGGCGCTGAGAGGTGGAGGGAAGCGGCCGCGACGAAGGAGGTGGGAGGGAGGAGGTGAACGCCGTGGGAGCAGCCGTGGGATCGGCCCCCATTCGAATTACGTGAAAGAATCGCGGACGAAAGCGCGTCCGATTGAAATTTCGGAGTCTCCGTGTATATATACTTCACGAGGACTCCCCCCCCCTCTCTCACTCTCTCTCACGTTTACGCATACCTATGTATACACGTAGAGATATGCGCGCTCTTTCAAAAGTCCCATCGTCTCTCGTTGCCGCGAACCTCTCTCGCTCTGTCTCCCTTTCTCCGTCTCTCTCTGCTTCTCTTCCTATACCGCAGATTCTTTCTCCTTCTCTTACTAACACATCTTCGCACACACGTGGGAGCTGAATACCGATGAACGAACAACCGATGCACCGTGTGTCCGTACCTCGCCAGTGGCGTAGACCCCGCGGGATATCGGCGAGGATGTCGCGAAGAGATCGGCACACTCGCCATTCTCACCTAAACGCGAGCGCCCTATCACCTGCGGCTAGTCTCCCAGTTTAGGGCAACTTCCACCTGGCCAAAATGCGGCCCAACCGAAATGCGAAATCTCATTTCGGACTGTGGCGATTCGTGGATACCTGATGCGCAGCTCAGAAGCCTTCACGGCAGCCCAGAACCAAAAGCAGCGCCCAGTAGAAACCTAAAAAGCCTCGAGACAGCCTGGAACTGGTTGCAGCGCGCCGTAGAAACCCAAAAGCCATCGAGGCAGCTTGCAACCGACAACAACGCCTGATACCAGCCCAAAAGCCTTCAGGCAGCCTGGAACTGGTAGAATAGATTTATTGGGATCCATTGTGCAATCCCGCAGTCCGATGTTCTTTGATGTTGGTGCATCGATCCGTGGCCATCAGGCCCGCTTCACCCGTTTGCTTGTCCGTTCGATGCCTTTCCGCACTTTCCTCAACTTTTACGTCCCTCGCTCTCGCTCCTGCTCTTTCCGTAGCTGCTAGTCATGGGTTTGAGGTTATGTAGCAGAGGCAAATGCAGGACGGGTGCACAGCAGCATATCAGAGCCAGGAGCAGGCAGAAGCCGTAACAGCACCAGGCCAGAACGGTCTGCAGTCTCTCTCTCTCTCTCTCTCTCTCTCTCTCTCTCTCTCTCTGTGTGTATGAAAAGGCCCTATGATACAACACACAAGTTGCTTACCACACGGCATATCGCGCCTCTCTCTCCAGCTCTCTAGCTCGCTCGCAGCGCCACTAACATCGCTCCTTTGTATCCGTGGATAGAGCGGTAGGGCTCTTCGCTCTCGGGCGAGTTGCGCACACAGACTTGCGAACACACACACATGCGCAAGTGGACACAACTATGCATGCAGAAAAAGTGTGTGAGAGAGAGAGAGGGGTGGGGGGAGGGAGAGAGAATACACACATGGATACACTAACGCACACATAGTTGGCGTAACCTTTCCTTGACCCGCATACTGAACGGCTGTGCCGTGTGGCTCGAACCGTGGGAACACTGCCTCGACGACTCATCCCCCACCTACTCCTCTCCCGTTCGTTGGCTGCCAGTCTCTTTCTCTCTCGTCCTCTCTCCGTCCTTCTCTATCTCTCTCTCTCTCTCTCGTCCTCTCTCCGTCCTTCTCTATCTCTCTCTCTCTCTCTCTCTCTCTCTCTCTCTCTCTCTCTCTCTCTCTCTCTCTCTCTCTCTCTCTCTCTCTCTCTCTCTCTCTCTCTCTCTCTCTCTCTCTCTCTCTCTCTCTCTCTCTCTCTCTCTCTCTCTCTCTCTCTCTCTCTCTCTCTCTCTCTCTCTCTCTCTCTCTCTCTCTCTCTCTCTCTCTCTCCTCATCTTGCTCTCTCCTGGGCCTGTGCGCTGCCAGGGCGCACCGACTGTGCGAGAGACACGGCATCCCCGATACCTCCGCATACCCGGTACCTCACCTAACCTCCCGTCTCACTTTCACGCTAGGCATACACATCCTACGTGTGTGCAATACAACTACCTGCCTCCACGAGCATCCACCTCTTTTGCCTCCTCTGCGCCTTGTTCTCTCTTTTTCATCGTCTCCCTTTCCCTCCTTGCTCCTCCACCGGTTCCTTCGCCTCCTCCTTTCATCCTCTTTCCAGTTTTTTTCTTACTCCATGCAGACCCCCCCCTCTCTCGCTCTTTCTCTTTCTTTTGGTCTCTCCACATCTTTGCTACTTCACCGCGCGCGCGAGTCTTGATCCTCTCTTTGCTAACTATATATTCGACCTCACTCGCGCACGCTCACCTCACCTTCATCAAACTCCAACTATATGCCACATATCCAGCAGGCACACGTACACGTGTATCCTTCTGTCTTCCTCTAGTGTTTCCAAGCACTTCGCCAACCTGTATACTGTTAGAGGAGGCTGCCCCCCCCCCCCCCGTTCAACCAACCCCCTTAATTCATCCCGCTGCCTCTGTCTCCCTCCCTCTCCCCCCCCCCCTCCCTCACTCTCGCCGTCTCCGGTTCTCGTGGTCTTTACCCTGGGCCTTTCATCTCCCTTGAGCCTGCAGCCCCGGTCGCCGATGCAGATCCCCCTGGACGCGACGTATAATGGCCGACGACCATACTCGCGTCCTCTTCATCATCACCACCACCACCACCAGCGCCAGCGCCACCACTTGGGCCACTTTTGCCTACCATCCGCGAGCTATAAAACCTTACTCCTCATCTCACCGAACGATCGAGCTCTTCTCCCTACCCTACCTCGAGCCAACTCCGTCCGTCCTCTCTTTCCGGCGTCACTTCCTTTGTGCCCGGCCAAACCAAGTACCCGAAGCCCAAATCCCTCTGATCTTTGCCACGGCGTGGCTGTCGGGCAGGCCGGTGACATCCTGGTCCACCTGGCAGGCAGCCACTTGCCGTACAGTCTAGGTTACGGAGACTGTTGGGATTGCCGTTGATACCCGAATAAATAATCCTCTTTGGAAATTGGAGGTTTCACGTTTTACGTTTGAAAGCCAATGTTATACAATTGACGATGTTCTACTACAATTGGACATCGATCGGCAATAGCTCGAGTCTTTGTGCAGATCTGCCGATCAGTAGCGGGCGGTCCCGCGTCCGTGGCAGGGTTAGGCAATCGTTAAGGAAAACCAGCCGTGTCACCCAATCGTCAGGGAGACTGTGCCAGGTCGCCCGAGAACGAGGGACAAGTAGCCCGTGGTCAAGAGCGCCGTCGCGACGATCCATCCACTCGGCTGACCTGGATATATTTGCTTGTATGATTGCAGCTGTCACAACGGTTGGGACGGTGCCTTTTGCGACCAGTGTCTGAGGTATCCGGGCTGTCTTCACGGTAGCTGCGAGAAGCCCTGGGACTGTCACTGCAACGAGGGTTGGGGCGGTCTATTCTGCAATCAGGATTTGAACTACTGCACGAATCACAAGCCGTGCACGAACGGCGGCACGTGCTTCAACACCGGCCACGGCTCGTACACGTGCTCGTGCGCGCCGGGCTTCACGGGTACGGACTGCGAGACGCCGCTGCTCGATTGCCATTCGAAGCCCTGCCTGAACGGCGGCACGTGCACAACGGAGAACAACAGAACGGCAAATTCGGCGGTCGGAACGGTCAGCGGTAGCTCGAACGGCGCCAGCCAGAGCGCCAATTCGTCATCGTCATCGTCATCGTCAGCGTCATCGTCGTCGTCGTCGTCGTCGTCGTCGTCGTCGTCGTCATCGTCGACGACGGGCCTGATCAGGCGTAACTATCGTTGCGCCTGTCCACCAGGCTGGCGCGGACGCCATTGCGAGATAAGCTCGCGCTCTTGTCGCGACTCGCCGTGTCTCCACGGGGCAACGTGCGAGGAGGATTCCCTCAAGGGTTACGAGTGCAAGTGTCCGCCGGGCTACACCGGCACCGATTGCGAGACCCAGGTCGACGAGTGCAGCCCGAATCCCTGCAGCAACGGGGCCACGTGCGCCGACATGATAAACGGCTACCGTTGCACCTGTCAGCTCGGCTTCACCGGCGAGCACTGCGAGACGAACGTCGACGATTGCCAGGGCGAGCCATGCCTGAACGGCGGCACCTGCGTCGATCACGTTAATCGCTTTCGTTGCCAATGCGTGCCCGGCTACGTGGGCCGATTGTGCCAGGACAAGGTTGACTACTGTCTCGCCAAGCCATGCGCAAACGGGGGCTCGTGCATGTCGGGCACCAACGACTATCGGTGCTCGTGCAAGGCCGGCTTCACCGGCAAAGACTGCAGCGTCGACGTGGACGAGTGCCGAAGCTCGCCGTGCCGCAACGGTGGCACCTGTCGCAATCGGGTAAACGGCTTTCAGTGCGAGTGCCCCGAGGGCTGGCGCGGCGACACCTGCCACGTGGAAGGCTCGATCGGGGTCGGGGTAAGAACGGCCGGTGGTTCGCCGACGATCGGGCAATCGTCGCAAACGGCCTCCGGGGCCGCGAGCTCGTGGTCCGGCAAACTCGCGAGGCCGTCGGCCGAGGCTCGCGACGCTGGCCTCACCACCGAACACGTGGTCGTCATAGCCACCCTGTCGACGGCCGTGCCGGCCTTCGTCCTCGTCGCCGCGGTCGCCGTGATGTGCATGAAGAGGCGCCAAAAACGCGAACAGGCGCGCGCCGACGAGGAGGCACGCCTGCAGAACGAGCGCAACGCCGTGCACAGCAGCATGAGCAAACGGGCGGCGGTCGGCAACGGGCTGTGCAACGGCACGAACAGCCACGGGCCCGGCGCGAATACGGGCAACATGGGTAACGGCATGATGGGTAACGGCATGATGGGCGTGACGGGCGGCGGCGGCAACGCCGGTAACGGCGGCCCCGGGATCGTCGGCAACGCCGTTGGCGTCAACGGCGGATCCGGCGGCGTCGTCGGCGGTTGCTCACTCGGCAACGGCGATTCTCACATGATCAAAAACACGTGGACGGCCAACAAGAATATCAACAACAGCGGCAGCAACGGCAACAACGCCAGGGACGAGCTTGACTCGTCATTCGCTACGAACGACAGCGGCCTCGATCTATCGTGCAACGGCTACAAACCCGAGCCCATTGTCATTCAGGACTGTCGGCAAACGACGAGAAGCGTGAAACAATTGAACACCGAGGCGGCGGCTCATCGAGCCTCTCATCACTTTCACAAGGACAAAGACACCGTACTAGGCGTCCCCGGATTGGACGTCAAAAGGACATCCGTGTTTGGTGGTGTTGGTGTTAACGGGGGGGCCGATGCGTGTTGCAACGAGGCTGCCCTCATGAAGAGGCCATCGACTTTGAGTGAAGGCGTTGGTGGGGATAGTAGCTGCGGTGTTTACGTCATAGACGACCATTACAGGCACGACGCGGCCCTCGCTGCGACCCTAGCCACCGAAGTTTAGTCGAACTCTTCTTCTTTTTCTCGCTTCCTCCGCGTTTAACTTGTACGTTTTTCACCCCAACCCCCAATACCCCCCCTTCACACGGCCCGTCGACCAACCGCGAATAACTTGACCGTGCGACGTACTCGTGAATTAAGAGGGAATGATACCTTATCGCGGTCGGTATGGTAGAACGATTATAGATTCCCACGAATCTCTGAAACGGCTCTGCAGATCCCGTCGAAACTTTGCCAAACGACGTCAAATAGATAGACGAACGGCTGTCTTCTCCTCGAATTTCCCGAATTTGAGAAAAAAAATGTAGATTGGGTTATCACAAGCCAATCTACATTCTTTTTCTCAAAAACAGAAATTTTGAGAAGAAGCGAGCCATTCGTCTATCTAGTTGACGTCGTTTGGCAAAGTTTCGACGGGATCTGAAGAGCCGTTTCAGAGATTCGTGGGAATCTATAATCGTTCTACCATACCGACCGCGATAAGGTATCATTCCCTCTTAACGGCTCCTCAAGGAGATTCGAACGCTTCCCCGATCACTCGTTGACGGATACTTCCGTTTGGCTCTTTCGACGTAGACATCAAAATGGCGCTTCGTTCGGGCAGCCCGCAAGTACTTGGCCCACCGTTTTTTTTTCTCTCGTTGTTGTTGCAAAAACAATGGAAACACACTGTACGGCGTCCTTGAACGATAATCGGCGGAACGCTCTCGATACCCCTCAATCTACTTCCTATACAGTTACGCACACACACACACAGACACGTGTATATCTAGTATACGTAGAATTATGGAGAAACGTTGAGACAAAAGTGAACGAAAGACGCGTACAAGCGAAAAAGCGACGAAGCCTGGCGCCATCGTACGGCGAAGCTTTGCACCGAGGACGACGCGCGCGCCACTCTCTCCTTGCTCCATCCGCGCCAAGTTGCCGCTTCGAGTCGATATCTAAGCGACAACTTCACGTCGCGTGCGCGCGCATCGCCGCCGCACCCTTGCGTGTGCATACAAAATGGCGGCTTCTTCCGCGCGGCAAAGTTGAACCGCGAGGGCGCCAGCGACCGAACTAAAAGTGAGAAATGGTAGATGCAGGCGCGTATCACGCCGAGCCTCTCCCCCTCCCCCCAAACTCAGTCTAACCCTCGCCACGTATCGGAAAATATTGCCGACGGAGAAAAAAAAAAGCAAACCCGTGAGACGAAGAAGGGGAAAAAGAAAAATGGTCTAGGTATTTAATATTATCATGCTCGAAGCAAAACCTTGTACAGAACTAATTTATTATTATTGTTATTTACTATTATTAAGATTGCTATTATTATTATTAATTATATTATATCGCATTATCATTGTTCCAGTAATTTACAATTTGTATGTGCACGACTGACCCGTACACGCACCACGCACACGGGGAACATACGTTGCGAGAATGATATTGTGCGTCATTTTTTTTTTTTTATATGTTTTTTGTACAAGTGTGCATGGAACGTGAGCGCGAGTGAGAATTTGGAGAAAAAAAACGTTTCCTTTTTGTTTGCCAGTAAAAAGGTGGGCGCGATCGCGGGGGAAAAAAACGGTACGAGGAACGGCCATTTCCGATGACAAAAATTGTTATATGTGTAATTATTATCTATCTCTGTCGAGTCGTCAGGCTGGCCGAAGTGTAGTACCGTCTTTTCCACGCGCCCGCCGCGCCGTCGATCGCCACGCCATCCGCCCCCCGTCTCTTCTTCCTTTCGCGGCGGTCGAAACGTTGCCGGGAAGAAGGAAAAAAAAACCGTCCCAAACTCCGGGGATATCCAAAGTATCGAACTCCTTCGATCGAGCCGCCAAAAGTTCTCGGCCTTTGTGTCTCACCGTGGGGCCGCCAAAGTCTAACCTCAAAATCGGAGCCATCGACGCGCCAAGATTTTCCGCCGCTTCAAACGCGCGATAAAGTCTGGCGCGTCGAGTTCAACTGCGCACGCGTTTATTCGCTCTCGGGATAATCAGACTAACGGAAATACGAGGTTATGGTTATCCCGAGCCTACGAATTCCCGCCACGCGCTCGGCCCGAGTGCAGATCTGCCCAGATGGCGCGCGACGACGGCCCCACGGTGAGGAATATCTCTTGCGCTGGAGAAAAAAAAAACAATTGAAGAAAATAAATAAACATGTAGAGTATGCTCGAACTTGGGGGCTTTTTTGTTTCGATTCGAATTTAGTTCTCGCCTTTCGATTGTATCTCGGTGACGACGTGCGACATGTGGAAGACCGAGGAAGCGGATAACGAAACGGGAAGAGAGAAAACGAGAAAACTATAGAGAAATGACAATTATGTGCTGGTATCGCGATGTGTGTGTGTGTGTGTGTGTGTGTGTGTGTGTGTGTGTGTGTGTGTGTGTGTGTGTGTGTGTGTGTGTGTGTGTGTGTGTGTGTGTGTGTGTGTGTGTGTGTGTGTGTGTGTGTGTGTGTGTGTGTGTGTGTGTGTGTGTGTGTGTGTGTGTGTGTGTGTGTGTGTGTGTGTGTGTGTGTGTGTGTGTGTGTGTGTGTGTGTGTGTGTGTGTGTGTGTGTGTGTGTGTGTGTGTGCGTGTGTGTGTGTGTGTGGAATTAATTATTTATTTATGATGATGAGTGTCAAGGATATATGTGAGTCGCTGGTGGTGATAATGTCGAACGTGATTGCGATTATTATTATTACAATAATGATCATGACGGTATCATATTTATATGTGTGTATGTATATGTATATGTATGTGTGTGTATGTATATATATATATATGTATATATATATATATATATATATATATATATACCCACGTATTAACGACGATTTTGACGACGCTAATGATAAATGATGAACAAAGATTCGATAATGTTCCTGTTAATTAATAATATTAATAAAGAAGATAAAGAAAATGCGAGAAAAGTACACACATCCAAACTCAGACATACGCGCGCACACGAACAAAAAAAAACACACATACTACCAACTAAGTCAGGCTTCGGGTGAATATTTGCATGACGTTGAAGTTTGCAACGTTGGAATGCAACCAGAATTGATTCTTCTTCATTGCTCAATTTTTTTTGTTCGCCCCTTTGGCAGTGAAAACTCATCCGAAATTTTGCGACCTCGATTTGCAGTACAAAAGTCTTTGGATAACCATAACAGAAGGGAAAAAAAAATGAAAGCAAAATATCGTTCCATTTCGACTATGCAAACTTCGACGTCGTATATTTGCTGCGCATTGTAAATCGCGTGGAAGGAATAATGCAGAAGAGAGTAAAAGAGAGACCCGGCTCGATCTCGCTCGTCCACGGAAACAACGCGCTCGCCGAGAAGGAAAAATAAATGAAATGACATTTTTTTTCTTCTCGCGCTTCGTTCGCGATCACGAGATTCGATATTTTTTTTCTCGCAACGTTGGTGAATTTTTGCGGTGCACGAGACGGGCGGCGAGGGTGAGGAGGAAAAATTGCCATAAGGGGGACATAATTTCATACTTATTTTCGATTTTTTTTTCGGTTTCTTTTTTTTCTTCTATTAAATTCATCGCGCTAATTTTCGTGCAACATTTCGCTACGTTCAAATTGGTCATTAGGAGACCCCGTCTCCTGCCCTCGCGCTTTCTCAATCCGTGAACTTTCACGAATGTATCAAACTCTTCACCTTCGAGCACAAACGCCACGCCGCTCCACGCTCGTCCGTCCTGACGGGACGGAAAAAAAAGTGGAGACCAAAAGAAGCAAACGCAAAATAATTCTTGAGCACATTTCGTCGTGAAGAAAAGAGCTTGAGGATGAAGAGAGGAAAAAATATGTTAAGTCTCTCGCGACGAGCGAGGACGAGCATGTGGGGGCCTTTTTTCTTTTTGTATAAAAAAAAAACAACCAGGAAGAAGAATAAAACTCGATGTGTACGTACGGAAGATGAGAGCGAGAGAGAGGGAGAAAATCACGCAGATCTGTATATTTGTAGTAGAACGTGTACAATTTAATAATAATATCGATGATCATATTATTATTGTCACTCTAATTATTAAGATTATTATTAATATTATTCTTATTATCAATATTATATTAATATTATTATTGTATCGTGTAAATAGATGAATTGTCAATATAACGAGATGTCGGAAAAGTGGAGGAGAGAAGTGAACGATTAATAATGATATAACTGAAATCAATGACTTTTCGGCTGATTTTGCCCGTGTCGAATTTTTTTTCCCTCGTAATTCCTTCATCACGAGCCTCCCACCCCCCTCCCCCTGCGTCCTTATCAATCTGCGAGGACCAATCTATCAACTACGGCGAGAGAAAGGAAATAAAACGAATACGAAGATTGTGCCACGAACGAGAGTTACGTTAGTTTCAATTCTCGAAATACGAAAGATAACGAAATTTGAACGGTTGAGAATAGAAAAATTATTCGTGTTTCTTCCGGCATTTCAAGAACCACCGATGGTTCGCGAGGTTGTTAGGCATGTTCAATAGGGGAGGTTGCGCTTGTTACGATAAAAATGACGCTGTTTGCATTGAACAATAATACTTTTCACATTAAAAATGGTACCTTTTATATTAAAAATGATCCTTTTTTGTATAAAAATGGTATTTTTAATTTTAGAAATTGTACCTTTCGTATTTGAAATGCTACTTATCATATTAAAATAGTACTTTTTATATTAAAAATGGTACCATTTGATTTAAAAAATGGTACTTTGTGTATAAAAATGGTATTTTTTATATTAGAAATAGTACCTTTCGTATGCTACTTTTTACATTAAAAATGGTACCTATTATTTAAAAAATGGTATTTTTTATATTAAAAATTGTACCTATCGTATTCAAAATGCTACTTTTCATATAAAAAGTAATACTTTTTATATTAAAAATGGTACCTTTTATATTAAAAAAGGTACCTTTTATTTTAAAAATGGTACTTTTTTGTATGAAAATGCTATTTTTTTTATATTAGAAATTGTATCTTTCGTATTTAAAATGCTACTTTTCATATTAAAAATAGTACCTTTTATATTAAAAATGGTAGCTTTTGATTTAAAAAATCGTACTTTCTATATAAAAATGGTATTTTTATATTACAAATTGTACCTTTCGTATTCAAAATGCTGATTTTCATATTAAAAATAGTACTTTTTATGTTAAAAATGGTACTCTTTCCCTTAAAAATGTTACTTTTTATATTAAAAATGGTACCTTTAGTATTAGGAATGCTACGGCTTATATTAAAAATTGTACTTTATCTTTGAAATGGTACTTCTTTATATTAAAAATGGTACTTTTTATATTAACCTTAGAACTACAAACCCATTTTTTCTAACTTTAAACTACAAACCGGGGTAAATATTTACCCCACGCGTTTATTTTTCGTAAAATCGTTCTGAAAGCAGTAATGAGACTCGTAAGTACAGGAATCTCTTCGTTTTTTTTTCACGCAGAAGAAATTAGTGACAAGCAAATTCAATTTCATCAAAGTTGAGTCGGTGGAAAGTCGATTGAAGTACTTGAATGTGAAAAGAAAACGGCAAAAACGTCATTTTGCAAACAAACATTTGGGGTAGATATCTACCCCGGTTTGTAGTTTTAGGATCGAAATGATACCTTTTATACCTAAAGTGGTACTTTCTACATTAAAAATGATACTTTTTGCATTAAAAATGGTACTTTTTACCTCAAAAATGTTACTTTTCGCATTCAAAATGGCGGCTGCTAATATCCGTCAATTACAAAATGGCAAGCTTTAAAAAACTATGGGCAGACGTGTCGTATTTGTCGAGGGTAGAACGAATTAGCGGCGTGTATGGATCGTTGGCACGGTTCAAATCTCGCGTGAAAGTCTCCGCATAATGCATATACGCGCATGTATACAGTGCTCGTTCGTATAACTGTTCGCGAAAATCTCCATGCAAATGCCACCTCTCTCTCTCTATATATATATATATATTCTAGTGATTCCACTAGTCATCGAGTCGGTTGCTCATCTTGACGTAGTCATATATATACAGGGAAAGTTAAATTCAAAGACATTCGACTTCGAGGATCCTTCTGCAGTCAGCCAGCAGGCCTAATAGCCGACATTACAAATACTATGACGACTCCGAAATGTCTGTTTCCCGTATATATATATATATATATATATATATATATATATATATGTATATGTATATACAGGTTAGCCCGAAAAGTGACGTCCCCAAGAAAATACCCATATACGTTCGACGATCTTTTTCACTCTTCGAGAAAAAGCCATTTTTTCAAACCTCTCTTTTGCGTCCGTACTTCCCGCGCGTTTTTTTTTATATTCGTGTTATCCTTGCGAAGTGCACTGTTCAGCAATTTATAAATGACCAACTGAATGCCAACGTCGATGCCGTATAGTTTGATCAGAAGGTCAAAAAATAAGTTCGATAGGTGCAGACCCTATAAAATGTTTTTTTTTAAACCTCGTATTAGTGTACACGACTTCCAATTCGTTTTGAAAACTTCCAAGAGTACAACTTCCAAGTACATACACAAATAAGAAAAAAATGAAAACCCATGGTACCAGAAAAGGTGGAAAACAAATTTGAAAATGCTTTTTTTCAAACGTAAAACACAAAGTAGAACTGATTCGGATAGGTATCGGTAGGAGGCAGCTAAATTCTCCTTGTGGACGTCACTTTTCGGTCCACCCTGTGTACATACTCATATATATATATATATATATATATATATATATATATATATATATATATATATATATATATATATATATATATATATATATATATATGAGTATGTACACAGTATATATTAACCATATGTATATGCATGGAACGTTGGTGCAACTACGAACGCCTTACTCGCTTATTACATCTCCAGAAAAGCCATTACGTATAGCGTGCCATTCCATCGGGCCATGTAGATATTTTATCGTGTGTGTGTGTGTGTATATATATATATATATATATATATATATATATATATATATACTCATATTCGAAGAAATCCTTTCGAATATCCAAGGAGGAGAGCAATGAGCAAAGCGCGCAAACTTTCAGACTCCTCGCGTATGAAATCGATTCGATTATAGCGAGGCGGTCCTCGCGCGCGCAATACTTTACTATACGTATGCGTAAATAAAGTAACGGGGAACCTTACCAAAAAAGAGAGAGAGAGAAAGAGAGAGAGAGAGAGAGAGAGAGAGAGAGAGAGAGAGAGAGAGGGGGGGAGACAGGGAGAATATTCAAGGCAATTACTAATAGCTGGGGAACTTTTAATTGACGATAAGAGTGTATATGTAGATGCGTGAACCGCCGGTCGTACTGCCGGTTTCGCTTAATCGTGGGAAATTGCGCGATCGGGAGGAATTCATCTCCCATTTCCGTGGATATAAATACGTACGAGGTTGCCATGAAAATTGTAGTGTCCGGTTGTATGTGAGATTTTTCTTATTTCTTTCATGTTATAAGACACAATTTTGGTTTTTTTTTTGGCGATTGTGAATAGTGAACTATGTAGAAGAGGATTTTTTTGGAGTGTAGAGAAGATGTTCTTCTTTTTAGATACAGTGAAGTGTTTTTTGACGAGATGCCAGTGTATGTTTACATATTTAATTCCGATTCGCATTTTGTTTTTCGTAAAAAATCCATTTCTTTTTCGTCGAAAGACGGAGTTTTTTTTTCCGGCGAAAATCTAACTTTTTTCCACGATTATATTTCTACGGTATATTCGGCATTTCCAAAATTTCTAAATATTATTCGGTCATACGAAAAGTCGATTAGTGTAACGAAAGCAATATTTTTAATATTTATATATTTTATATTATGTTACATATTTTTCGATAAGAAAAAACCTCAAGCTTGGCAAGGCTATGTATGAATTGTGTGTAGAATCACGACCTCGTCGTCGCGGGAAGCTCATCAGAAAAAATGATTGATAGTCAACGTTTTTTCCGTCAAGAAATCTAATTTTCTTCCACAGCTTGGTATTTTCGTAATTTTGAAAATATCGACACAGTATTGGGTCATACGAATTATTATAGTACAAGTACATTTTTTTTCTCAATTACGATGAGGCAAGTTGCCAAAGGTACTTGCACCGATTCGAAATGCAGCAACGGTCGCACTTTCTTTAACCCCTTCGTTGGCAGAGAGAATTCGAGAAAAAGTGCCCAAAATGGCAGGAAAATTTTTTTATCCTGAAAACTTGTACTCTGGGGTTTTTGAGGATACTGATTACGAATCCGAACGCAAAATTCAGGAATTCACAATGATGAAGAAATATGGCGAATGAAAATACAAATAATATAGATTGATTTGGATGAAACGCGGCACTCAAGCTTCATATATTTCCACGTATTTATTGTATTATGCTCCATGTTATTGAATTCACCATGAATAATTCCTTCATTTGAGTTCAGCATCACACTCAGCGTCCCCGAAAACCCCCGAGTACCAAGATTTATCCAAATCGAGCTGTTTTTTGTACTTACGTCCGCCATATTAGATCCGTCATTAAAATTTTTTGAATTTTGTGTTCAGACTCGTAATAAGCGACCTCGAAAATCCTAAAGTGCCAATTTTTATCAAAATCGAGTAAAATTTTCAATTTCGGTCCGCGATTCTAGCACCGCCATTTTGAATTTTCAAATTTAAAGTTCAGTTTCGTAATAAGCGACCTCAAAAATCCCGGAGTACTAATTTTCATCTAAATCGAGTAAAGTTTTTTATTTTTGTCCGCCATATTGGCGCCGCCATTTTGAATTTCCAAATTTTGACTTCAAATTCAGATTCAGCAAGCCCAAAAACCCCCGAGTGAGGTTCCGATTTCAAATCAGAGCAAGTTAAATAGGGAAATAAAGGTTGACGCACTACTGCGTCAATGCCACAGAGGGCACGGAATTATTTCACGCACTATTGCGTCAATGCCAACGAAGGGATTAAATAATAATAGCTCCACTGTTTATCGATATTTTTTATTTAAATAAACATCAAACTTGGCAAGACTTTACGTATGAGTTGTGTGTGAAATTCCGACCTAGGAATCCCGATATTCTCATCAGACAAAATAAGGAATAATCAAATCAAAGTAAATAAGAAAGTATTTTTTTAGCATAACGTGGCCATTTCTTTTGGGAAAAATCAATTCATTCAATTCTTTTTGTTTCAAAGCATACCATTTCATCGATTTTCAATATTTCCCACTTTTCTTTGGTTCGTGTTCTGCGTATGAGTATTACGGGGTCTTCTCATTTTAGACACTAAAAAAGACTATATTCATGAATGTTTTTGATAGGTTTGTATTATAGATATTGGTATAAAAGATATTATACTTAATAAATACACTTACGAAATACATCCAATATTTTTTTTTTAGCATTTATGTAACCCAAACAAATTTTAAACGCGTTTTCTCGAAACAACGTTTTTCTGAAACTCTGAAACACTACCGAGTCTCATGAAATGTTAACCACATATTCTTTACAACTATAGCTATAGTTCATATCAAGGATTTTCTTAAACTTCGATATTTACTATTTTGTTGCCAAAAACGGTGAAAAAACGTTTTTTTTGTTTCTTTCGAAAAATGTCCGCCATTTTGTTATTTTAGCATCTATAAAAAATTGTATGATTTGCGCTATAGCCATTAACATACTGAATCGAAAACCGTTTATTTTTTGTTTCGGATGATTCATCTCCGAGATTTCATCAACATCGCACACCTATGCCTATATCCTTTTTTAGGACATTTTTTTAACTACCATTTTCGTCGATAAATAGTGACTTGAATAAATATATTTTCTCTAATGTATCTCGATACTGTATGTATTAACTGTAACAACTTTGATTTCAATACCTATAATACAAACCTATAAAAAAAATGCACGAAAATAGCATTTTCTTAGCGCCTAAATTGAGAAGACCCCTTAAGGGGTGGCCTGACTTTATGAGGCCCAATAAAGCTTTTTTTCGAGAATTTTTCGGAAGGCGAAAAAACAAGTGAGCTCCGTGATCTTTGTAGTATATTTTGATATTTATTTTAAATGTATGAGAAAAAAAATCAACATGAAACAATAAATTACTGCAGATTTATCAGTCTATTCCATGAGCGCCTTGCCAGTGCAGTCTCCAATCGGCGCTCATGGAATAGGCTGATAAATCTGCGGTAATTTATTGTTTCATGTTGAAACCATTTTTTTTCAGACATTGCAAATACGTACTAAAAAATACCGCAAAGTTCACTCGGCTGAGTTATTTCTTTTTCTTGCAAAAAAATTCGGAAAAACAATGTTCGAGCCTCATCAGGACCGCCGTCGGAAGCGGGTGTCGATAAAAAAAATCTTCGTCGGTTTTTTTAAAAAACCGGTTATTATTATTGATAGATAAACGTGATAAACAGGGTATTACTAAATTCTAACCCATTGATTGCTAGCATGAGACCAACCCCCCAAAAAAATCAATGCCGTTCACGAAGGATGCAATTGACCTGATGATTCCCGCTGAACCTGACTCTGAAGATGACTCAGATTCAGATTCGGAGAAGGTTCGCGAAGACACAGAGAGTGAGCAGGACGAAGAAGAGCCATGGTACTCATCATCATCTTAGTTATATCAATTATATTAAGTTTATTTTTACAAAAAAATAAATCTTGAAGCTGAAAATATATTTTTGTTATTTTTTTCTACAAAATCTAATATTTTAGGACCCGTTGTTCATCGCAAAACACTTCCTGTAGCTTGAAGGCAATTGGCGAGTCATTACAAATTAAAAAATCGAAAGAAATCATTTTTACCGTCACGGTTGGCAAAATACACCCATGGGGGCGTCCATAAATTACGTAACGTAATTAGGGGGGGGGGGGTCGAAGTTCGCGTTACGTCACGATTTTAGAACTGTGAGAAATATCAAAATTTGTGCATGTTCAAGTTTTTTCAATTTAAAACTTATCGTTCAGAATAGACGAAGTGCAAGCTCTTATTATTTTGCGAAATATAATGAAGATGAAAAACCGTCATTTCGCCCGCGACTCGATACTTTAATGTAAGTATCAATATTCTAGAAAAAAAAACGTAACTTTATATCAAGAAAAACGGAACGAAAACTTTAATCGCAATTGTCTCGAATCTACTTTTTCCGACCTTGTCTCAGTGAATACTCAAAAACTTATCAACCGTTTTTCAATTTTAAAAACATTTTTGTAATCGCAGTGACTAAGGTTGTACGTATCCGATTTTTTAAAATCTTGATCATTACTATTTTTAAAGATTGCTTTAGTACAAAAAAGGGCCTTGAAAATAAAAGAAAAAAGTCCAAACAGTTGGAATTTTCTAAAAAAACTAAAATAAAAAAACGGCTACGCATAACGATCGCTATAATTGTATACACAGAGAGCAATGTATAGTAACTTCAACCAACTTTTATAATACCCTGAGAGGACAATAATATTTTATAGTCATTGTTACTGCCGAAAATATAGTACTGCTTTTGATGTTTTAGCAGTTGTCTCAAGTATGCTCATATGTTAATCGCAACCAACAATCTTTCAAGCATACGTTGATTGCCAATGCTATATAATATAGTAGGTTTTCATAAAATGGATTTTTCCTTACACTATAAAAAATAGTGGTTTTTACCATATGGAATGGTATGTCTACTAAATGTATATAATACTGCATAAATTCAAAAATATTCAATCGGGAAGTACCACCTGTATGATTGTTTATCATGATTTGTTATTCCCTGACCTCCTGAAATGATTCCTATCGAAGAAAATATTTCACCTACATCGAAATTCGAACCTACGACCTACCTATCTGTATTCACGCACGCTGCCACTATGCTACCGGGTATTTATGTTATTTCGATCGTAGATTTGGTATAACGGATAAAAGTAATTCCAGCTGCAATTCCGAATAGCTTTTACTTCTGATATAGGTGGAATTTTGCACAGATTGCCTTTTTGATAATATACGTCACTGCCTAAATGGATTTTTTAGCGCAACTCGATAGTTTTCGAAATATCGAAGTCTAAAAACTGATAAATTAATGCGCTAATATATCTATATCGTTCATAGCGTGCCACCGCTCTTTCTACTTTATTGACACGTTCCACAAATGAATTACGTCTTCACTATAAGATTACCAGAATGCTGTTCGTATAGTCACTTTTCGTAAGATCTTGTAACAGTTTATACTTATAACAAGTGTTAATGTCAACCATATAAATAGTACAAACTTGCACTGAGAAAAATGTCCATAGTATTTATTAAAAAAACGCCCATGGTAAAAGTGGCTATATAGCTTATTGGTATCGCAATCATAATATGGTTAACACAACGATAAGCGTCTACCTAATTATGCCGTTTTGGTAGTGTGTTTTTTAATCTAGTGTCCCTGAAATAACTATTAACTACTGTGAAAGACTTTACAATATCGATATAGTTAATTCTGTTAATATTTTTACAATAGGTAGTAGTTTTTTCGGGGGTAATAGACAGTCGAGCACGCCACCAAAGTTGCATGTTTAGATATATTTTTCGCTTATAATTGTGTTAACGATATTATGGTTACGGTGCCAATAAACTATACAGGATTTTACTATTCCCTCTTTTGACGTGGGCGTCTTTCATAAATACCATGTACTTTGCTCTCAGTGCAGCATTGCAGTATTTGTGCGCCGAATTTGTGATATAGCTGAATTAACCATATCGATATTGTAAAGCCTTTTACAATATAGTAATTTCGGATGTATAGTAATTTCGGAGATACTAGATACATGTTTACGTATACTTTTCGCTTATAGTTAGGTCAACTATATTATAATTGCGGTGACAATAAATTATAGGGAATTCGACTTTACTTTACCATGCGTGTTTTTTGTAAGTACTATGCACTTTTCTTTGAGTGTAGATATCGGTAAATTGTTGACTTTCTATTTACAGATAACCTTTCATAAAGATATCGATGGCATAACGAAGAGAATTTTTTTTTCGTCGCTAACTCAGGGTTATAATTTTAAAAAATATTCTTAAAAATGGATATAGAACTAGATGAATATATACTTCATAAAATGAGTATAAAACCGATCCTTTCATAATTAGTTATTTCTTTGAAAAAAAAACGCATCTATTGAGGACAAAGCACCCGTTACGGAACGGAATAGGGGGGGGGGGGGGTCAGGCCAGGCGTTACGGTTCTGTCACAGGGGGGGGGGTAAAAATTGGGAAATTTTGCGTTACGTAATTTATGGACGCCCCCTACGTGCGACGCTACGTGGCACACCGTCTGACAACATTCGCCGCAACTCCTTTAGAAGACCGTGCCATACCTCCGCCATTTTTAAAGATTAATAATAATTTAAAAAATACCATGTGACAGCCGAGATTAAAAATACCCTAATCAAGAATGGTGAAGTAATCTTCCATTTAAAAAAAAATCATGAAAATCAGATATTTTTTCCTCGCCTAAAGGTATCTCCCCCCTTAATATGATAACGGTGCCTACGCTCTTGGATTAGCGCGAGCCGAGTGCACGCATCTCTCCGAGATGAAAGGGGAAAACGAGTGCGGGCGAGGGGGCATTCTCGCCTCTGGCAAATATTCTCGTATCATCGCGGCTGGAATTTAATTCCCGACGCAATGCTCCCACAGTGAACAGGATTTTATCGGAACGCATACACACGCATAATTCTCGGGAAAAGTTGCAGGGGGCCGGGGCGGGTAGGAACGATAAGGGGGACAATTTGGATTTTTTATATTTTTATCATTAGCCCATATCGATGTATTTCTAACCTCTGAGTACGAAGTCACTTTTCATCCCTCCCCCTCCCCCAACCCTAAATTTCGGTTGAAGATCATCGAAAGTGTTCGGAAATAGGTTTATCGCGTTTAGCCAACGATATTTTGAGCTTTCGACAAAAACTTCGTGACATTCGTGATCGGCGGGATATTTCTCATCGGATAGACCCTTGAAATGGTGTAAAGGAGAAATTTGTTTTCATGCCATTTTGTCACTTTTGAAAATTGACAAAATCCGGAAATTTCGACCAGCCATAGCGCCGGTCCTATTTGCGGTACGGAGGCTTATAGCAGGGGTTTTCAAAAGGATTTTTGCAGACTCAAAGAATGGCGTTAGATTCAGCTCGATAACTCGATTAGTTCTCTTGGAACGTGCACTTGAATAGTGGCCGAAAAATGGTCCGTCTTCGAAATTCTGCCAAAAATCGGAAAACCATCGGATCTTCGTGAATCAAACGGTATTTTGAAAAGGAAATCATAACGAAGAGAATAAGTACAGAATGGAAGTCCAAATCAAAATACAAACTAAACGAGGGACGTTTCAGTGGAGAAACTTTTTCGCCGAGATGAGATTGAGAAAAAAAAATTATAACTGTATTTCGGTGTACTTTTATCCTCTGAACACGAATTAAGGGTAAGGTTCCGAAAACCTCCCTTAATCCCTCCGATCCCAGCGATCGAGCTGAAATTTTGCATAAACCTTCGTTTTGATATTTTAAGACAACCCCTAAAGGGATTTTTGGTGACGCGCAATAGTTTTTGGGTTTGGGTTTGTTTGGGTTTGTGTGAGTTGTTTGAGTATTTTTGTTTAAATGAAACGGGTTGTGAAAAAAAAACTAAAAAATTCATTATCTCGAAAACTATTGCGAGTCGCTGAAAATTTCTTTAGGGGTTATCTTAAAATATTATTATAAAAGGAAGGTTTGCGTAAAATGTCAGCTCGATTGGAGGGGGATGGGGGGGCTTCGGAACCTTGCTCTTAAAAATTCAATATCTCGAAAACTATTGCGCGCCGACGAAAATCCCTTCAGGCGTTTTCTTAAAATATTGAACGGAAGGTTTGTGCAAAATTTCAGCTCGATCGGAGAAATGGGGCTTTTCGGAACCTTATCCCGAATTTTCCTTTAATTTTCCTCCAATTTTCATAAAAATCATCAAGTTTGTGAAAAAGAAATTTGTCGCGTATAGCCGGCGTAATTTTAAGCTTTCGACAAAAACTTCGTGACATTGGTAATCAGCGAAAAATTCCCATCAAGAAGCTACTCGAAATGTGGTAAAAGTCGATTCCGACAATAATCCGTTTTCCACTTCCTTCAATGACTTACTTGAGTTAAGGGGCCAGTTCACTTTGCAGCCACGAAAAAAAGCTATTTTCGCGATTTTTTTTTTTTGAGGATTTTATAAAAGATATGAATATAAAAGTTGTTGGGCTTGATAATTAAAGTCTTGAAAGACATAAAAAAAAAATTTCATTCATTTTTATTCATTTTTAAGTACAAAAACTATAGTTTAACGTAACGCCTCGAAGATGGGTGGGCTTGGTAGCTCCATCACAACTCGGCAACGGCTTGCTTGAAACAAAAAAATCAAAGTCCATTAGATTGAGTATGACATCAGCTACAAAATGACCCTCGGATATAAAGACTTATCAAAAAATTTAAAAAATGGCCGATGAAAAACGAAAAAAGGAAGAAAAACGCGTTTTTTCCGCAGTTTTTCCCAAAAAAAAAAAGAGTAAAAATCCAAATTTTAAACCCATCGAGGGTCATCTTGTTCCGAATCATGTTTACAATATGTGATTCAAAGTTCAAGAGAATCGGTTTATTAGTTTTAGAGATACGATCGAGCTAGATCTTGCAAACGTTGTTTCGAGAAAAACGCGTTTGAAGTTTATACTATGAAAAACTCTTACCTAAACTCAATCGGTAATTCCTGCATCGTACAAAATCCCTTTTGACTGCGCATCATCGTCGATTTCTTCAAGTGAAATTTTCAAATTGAGAATTTGAAATTTTCGAAGTGGACTGGCCCCGTAAATTTTGAAGCAAGTCGAAGCCTTAATTTCACGGAACTTTGGGAAGTTTCGCGAGGGGGTCCGTACGATTAAGTGTTGCTGGGAAAGGTGACAGGACCGTTTTATGGGATCTGAGATCGTTTCATGAAGTTCAACAAATTGAAAGACGTTGAGAGAGTCGTGCTTCTCTCTCTCTCTCTCTCTCTCTCTCTCTCTCTCTCTCTCTCTCTCTCTCTCGCTCGCTCTTAATAACGAGACAAAAAAAAAAAGAAAAGTTCCAACCATACCGAATAAAGAAATAAAGGTACCAAAGAGAATAACGGACGATCTCTGTTTTTTTTTGTTCGCCAGCCTTGCGTTCCCAATCGTTTTTTAATGCCGAGTTTCTCTATTCAGTCAGATACGAGGTAAGAGCAAACGAGATGCTTTTTTACCTCTCTTTCCGTTTTGAATTCGTTCACAGTGTTTTTTTTCCTCTTTCGCGTGCGAAAAAATCCTCACGAAGTGGATTCTTTGCAGAGAGAGAGAGAGAGAGAGAGAGAGAGAGAGAGAGAGAGAGAGAGAGAGAGAGAGAGAGAGAGAGAGAGAGAGAGAGAGAGAGAGAGAGAGAGAGAGAGAGAGAGAGAGAGAGAGAGAGAGAGAGAGAGAGAGAGAGAGAGAGAGAGAGAGAGAGAGAGAGAGAGAGAGAGAGAGAGAGAGAGAGAGAGGGAGAGAGAGAGAGAGATAGAGAGAGAGAGAGAGAGAGAGAGAGAGAGGTTGTGTCGCGGGGTTGATTAAAGTCTGGTTATCGCGAGCGTTGAAAGGCCCCCTAGGCCCGCAAAGATGAGGCGCGACAGAAACGAAGAGAGCACCAAGAAAAGGACGAATTTTGAACATTTAGAAAACAGACTCGAAGCTACGCTTGGGAAAATTCATTCGAAGGAAATGAAATATTCGAACGGATGCGAGATGCGGTTGAAGATGTCGTATTAAAAATATCATGCATTACGATATATCATATAATTAAGTAACCTTTTTATCTGATGCACCACAATTTCTTTTTATAAAACTTTATTAATAATTCAATACATTTATTATTATTTCTAATTTATGACATTTATGATGGAAATAATGAAGGTTTTAACTTCATGCACCATGATTTATTAAATCAACAACTAATATGCAATTTTTGTATACGGTATCATTGTACAGATCATTTTTATAATAATATACAGATTATAATGTACCAATAATCATATAGTATGAGGTTATCATTAAGGTTATCTTCTTAATTTGTTAAAAAAAATTCTTCGCGTTTATATGTCGGGTGTGCCATTTTAACCTTGTACCTGATTTATCCACTTCGATGTAGGCCCCTTCGAACCCTAAAATTTCTATCATACCCAATACTTAATCGGAGCAGTACTTTTCGACGTAATTAGGTATAAGATTAAAATGGGACACCCGGTACATAGAGTGGGTGAAAAAAGTATTTGTACATCTCACACGAAAGTGTTGTTAATTTAGCTTCATGTTTTTCGTTTGTGTTTTTTGTAAACCGAGATTTTTGTAAACAGGTACCATGTATATCTAGGACAAGCTAGGGACCACAGAAACTTAATAAAGCATTTTATTTTTTTTCGAAGGATCATTTGAAAAAGACGACGTGTACAAATACTTTTTTCACTCACTGTATATATACATTTTTTGGATTAATTTAGTAAAAGTATTTCATTCCTTGTATATCCTTTTTAAAGGTGTTTACTTGAATGCCGCTTCCTACTCGTTTAAATAAATTATTTAACATTGGTTTTCTTATACCTATCCTGGTTGCTACCGTAAAACGGTGGTAAATTGCGATTAAGGGTAACTTTGACAGTTTTTGGGGGCTCTTTTAATACAGCGCCAAAATACGGTTTGAATGTGCGCGCTTTTTAACGTGTTTTCTTTTTTTGCTCAAATTTGTTGTTCAAGTTAATAATAATGTTGCTAAAGTTGATTACAATGTTGCTCAAGTTGATTTTGATCTCAATGATAATTTATAATTATCATTGAGATCTCAATGATAATTTATAATTATCATTGAGATCAAAATCAACTTGAGCAACATTGTAATCAACTTTAGCAACATTATTGGATTAATTTAGTAAAAGTATTTCATTCCTTGTATATCCTTTTTAAAGGTGTTTACTTGAATGCCCCTTCCTACTCGTTTAAATAAATTATTTAACATTGGTTTTCTTATACCTATCCTGGTTGCTACCGTAAAACGGTGGTAAATTGCGATTAAGGGTAACTTTGACAGTTTTTGGGGGCTCTTTTAATAGAGCGCCAAAATACGGTTTGAATGTGCGCGCTTTTTAACGTGTTTTCTTTTTTTGCTCAAATTTGTTGTTCAAGTTAATAATAATGTTGCTAAAGTTGATTACAATGTTGCTCAAGTTGATTTTGATCTCAATGATAATTATAAAGCTGATTAAGTGCCTATAATAGTACCCTAGGTACTTGATGTTTTTATGTCAAATGTTTCCTCAATAAAGACGAGAATTTGATTGTAAAAAATCACTATTTTTCATTCAATTTGATGCAGAATATTTATACCACATAAAATATTTTTTGAATTTATCAGAATATTTTTGAAATTTATCACAATATTTTTTGTATTTATCAAAATATTTTTTTAATTTATCACAATGATGTCAAAGCTCAATCTTTGACATAAGTTGCATTTTCAATGCGTTGTCAAAGAGACCCCACACTCGAGGTTACTTTGACACTTAAAAAAAAAAAGATCTGATTGTGAGAGGATGGTGGGGCTTGACTTTCTTATACATTTGATAGCCAAAGGGTACAACGTCCTATTGGAGCAAAAAAAGTTGGAATTTAGGATGTTAAAAAGAAGTTACTTACAAAAAAGCCAGCTCTCTTCCCCAAACACAGTTTGGAATTGTTTTGTCCACTCCTAACGCCATACCAAATGCCATGCCCTAATGTACCTACTCTGCATTCTTTCGAAAACGCCTATTTTTCCCATTCCCCAGATGGTGCAGTCGCCATGTATATGAGACCTATTCTCGACGGCCAGCAAGTTGCAATTTTTTTTGTAGCTTCTTTGGGTTACCAGGAATGTACCCTGCAGTTTACCAAAAAAATTGTGATTTTCGACTAGCAGAGATTGTTAAAAATAAAAAAAAAACTCGGTCCTTTACTGATTTATTCTTTGGAATTCATTTTGTCGAAAAATGCTTCCTACCAAAGTTGTGCGGAATGTTATCATCTATAAAGTAAGTCCGATACAAATATCACGTAGAATTGTTATTTTAACGGCAAATCACCGGTGAATAGGATTTTTTTGTTTTGCATGTCCTTCGTTTATTAATGAACTTAGTGTTCTGAAACTTAATCACCATCTAGAAAAATCTATACCCAAAAGATATCTTGAAATTGTATATAGCTAGGTCATACAGTTGACGAGTAATTACCGATTTACGTAAAATTACGGGAAAAACCGTTCACCGGTGATTGGCCGTTAAACTAACAACCCTACGCGATTCCGGCGTAGGACTTATTTTATAGGTGATATCTTTCTGGACAACTTTTGTGGGAAACATTTTCCGATAAAACCAATTCCCTACAGGTTATCATTAAAAAACCGACTTCTTGATTTCTAAGAATCTCTGGTGGTCGCAAAACACGATTTTTTTGAGAAACTTAATTAATTTTCTTTATTTATTAATTTTTCTTCATTAATTTTTATTTTTGGGAGACCTTGTTAATTTTTTCCATTAGGATTTTCTTGTGTTTTTCAAAAGTGTTTCCTGCAGAGAATCATATCTCCAAATATTTTTCTTCATTTATACATTTATGTATACATGGTGTCCTGTTGTGAATGGATCACCCTGGAACCGTCGATAGGTCCGATTATGTCCTACTATATGCTAGAATTTCAGTTTAGTAAAAGTCCCACGGTTTTCGAGATTTTAGGCTTTACGTTATTTTTTTTTATCATCTGTTTTTCGTTGTCCGCATACCATTTTACAAATGATATGAATCGACAATAACTCAGCAACTTTTTTAAGTAATTGGCAAGATATTCGTAATACATTATTTTTATACCGCAGGCTATCAAAGTCAGATGTTCGAATTGGTTTGCATGAAAATTCTGCATGAGATCTTTTTTCATAAAGTTTCCTTGAAATTTAAGGTTAAATAGTAGACTTTTCGAAATAAAACAAATAACGAAGAATATTTTTTAAACACCGGGTCGAAAAGGCTATTATTTGTAGAAATGGCATGCGAAAAACCAAAAGCAGATGATTTTAGTAAAAGAAATTTTAACAAATTTAGGAATTTTAAAGAAATTTTGGATTTTAAGGAAATTTAGGAATTTTAGGAATTTCAAGGAAATTTAGGAATTTTAAGGAAATTTAGGAATTTTGCGGAAATTTAGGAATTTTGAGGATATTTAGGAATTTTAAGGAAATTTAGGTATTTTATTAAATTTCACCATATAGTAGGACATGATCCGACCATCGACAGTTGCGGGATTATCTATTCATAACAGGACTCGCTGTATGTATAGATGCCATGTATTTAACTTTCTGCGTAAAAATCAATATAACATAATCTTTTGATAATTTCTTTAGAAAACGTGAATTTTCCGAAAAATGAGCTTAAAGTTATTTTTTTTTGCTATTTTCTCATTTATTGGTTTATAAATAATGATATTCAGTCGGGGAAGGCTCAATTTCAAGCCACCCATATAAAATTATGGGGTTTTGAAGTTCGTGGCAACACGTGATAAAATAGGGCGTTTTTAAACATTTCGACGTCTATATTGGGTTTGTTTGGGTTTTTGAAAAATTATTAATGACTGTAGATGATTTTTCGCTCGCAAAAAAATTTTGAAATAAAAATGTTATCTTCCCGCGACTGAATATCATCATTGATAACCCAAAAAATGATATTTTATCGCAGAAATCGGGTAATATTTTTCAGAAAAGTCACTTATCTGAAGAATTACCATTTTTTTAATCGTAAGCTGTACCACAAACCGGAAGTGGGACAAAGCTTTCTTTTCTGTTTTAATAAATTTATATATAACTCATTTACTATCAATTATTATCCTAATTTATAAGGTATTGCATATCAATTATACATCGATATATTAATATTATTCCCGTCATAATATCAATAATATAAAGTGTTTATTACACTCCATTTTAAAAAATAACTATAACGTGATTAATTTTTCTGTCGCGATTGTTTAAAAAAATGACCGCTGATGCTCAAGGCGAATAAAGACGATGAACAATCTTCGCGCAAGTTTAACTTCTTCGTACCAAAGAGGCCGGAATGTTTAATAATCGATCGCGAGGTTGGCCGCGCCGAGAATCGAGACGATGGGATAGCGAAAAAGCACAAAAATAAAAATAATTGCCGGATGCAATCGGATCGTTTCCCACGAGAGCCTACGCGCGAGGAGAATTTTTCTGTGCCCGGAATCGCACTTGCGGCACCCATCGCCACCCCCATCGCCCTCCGCTGCTTCTCAAATCGATTAGAGACGCTCTTATTTGTCGTTGTCGTCTTCGACAACGTCGACGAGGCTTCGATTCATAGATCGACGAAAATCGGTACGTTCGCGATTGGTTTCTTTTTTTTGTCTTTGGTCAGGCCTGTCGCAGCGTATTATCGATGGATAGCCATTATATCGGCCGAAATGAACCCAAAAGGATCGAAATTAAAATGCTCAGAATTTTGCCCGCAATTTTTCTTTCACGTGGACCAAAAACGTGTCAAGCATTTGCCAAAATGCTTGAGTCTCCCACAAAACCCAGAGAAACGCGAACGAAATTAAACAAATTAAAAACGACTAAAACAAATATTTAGAAATTAATAAAAATTAAATAAAAGTAAGTAAAATACTGCAAAATATATACGAAAAAATGCAATGGACGAAAGGTAAATATTAACGAAAAATACAATTAAAAAAACAAGAAACACTAAAAAAAAGACTCAAAAATGAATACTCAAAAAAAACTCAACAATAAATCCTCAAAAAATACTCCAAAATAAATATTCAAAAATACTCCAAAATAAATATTTAAAAAACTCAGAAATAAATACTCAAAAAAACGCAAATATAAATACTCAAAAAATATTCTAAAATCATAACTCAATAATCGATACTCAAAAATAAATACTCAAAAATTAATACTCAAAAATAAATACTCAAAAAAACTTTCAAATACGCGAAAAGCGATTTTTGTTCTCTTGATCAAAAAGTCATCGAACCTTCCTCGAAATGTCTAAGAGACACGTATCGTCATTGTACTATATAGCTATACCCACACGAATGCACACAGTGCTGCCATTGTTGTAATATATGCTACGATATTCACTTGGCATTTATGAAGCTCCGCGTCCCTAACAAATTTGCTCCTTTTGTTCTCCGCCTCTATCATCGCTCTTGGCGATACGGAGCCTCTCGGATTCTTGGCGCTACGAGAAAAAAAATAATAAAAAAACCGGACGATTGCAACACGAGAAAAAAAAGCATTTATATATACGTGTCTTTGCCTTTATTTTTGCACAGATTAATTTTTCTAGGGGATTCTTTTTCTTCTTTTAATTGAGGATAAATGGGCCTACGTGACGAGAATAATAATTCAGAGGAACAAAAAGCGAACACTTGGCAAGAGGGAGGGAGAGAGAGAGAGAGAGAGAGAGAGAGAGGAGAAGATTCACGATAGAAAGTTCCTTATACACAATGTAACCGCGATACAACGTCAAATGTGTATACGATATATTATCCGTGAGAAAGACGGAAATATAATAAAATTACTCGTACCAAGGAGGATGGCACGAATCTCGTCGTTCAGATGCATATACACGTGTGTACACACATGTGGATATATATATATATATATATATATATATATATATATATATATATATATATATATATATATATATATATATATATATATACAGGGTGTCTTCTTATGAATGGAGAACCCTGCAACTGTCGATAGGTCAGATCATGTCCTACTATATGCTGGAGTTTCAGTTCAGTGAAAGTCCCACGTTTTTCGAGATTCTGGGCTGTACGTTATTTTTCGAAAAAAATCACCTGCTTTTGGTTTTTCGCATGCCAGTTTTCCAAATGATACGAATCGATACTAACTAAGCAACTTTTTTAAGTATTTGGCACGATATGGCAGCCCTGCCAATGTTCGAGTTGGTTTGTATGAAAATTGTGCTTAAGATCTTTTATCATAAAGTTTCCTTGACATTTAAGGTTGAAAAGAAGACTTTTCTGGATATAACAAAAAACGTATTTTCAAAAACTTAATTTAAATAATTAATTTGAAAACCGATTTAAAAATTAATTAAAAAATGAATTACGAAATTAATTAAATCGTTAATTAAGAAATGAATTAAAAAATTAATATTATTAAAAAAGCATTAATTAAGAAATTAATTTAAAAAATAATGTAAGAATTAATTTAAAACCGAATTTAAAAATTAATTTAAAAACATTTTTTTTAATTGATTTTTTTCAAAACCGGGTCAAAAAGTTATAATTTTGGAATGGCATGCGAAAAACCGAAAGCAGATGATTTTTATCTCGAAAACAGTGGGACTTTTACTGAAATGAAATTCCAGCATATAGTAGGACGTTATCTGACCAATCGACAGCGCAGGGTTATACATTGATAACAGGACACTCTGTATATATAAGATGTCCTGTCTCGACGTGATAAGTGCACCGTACATGCAGTGTTGGTACATCTTATAAACAGGAAGTCCCTATATGCATACAGGGTGGCACGAAAAGTAAAGTCCAAAAGGAAAATCTAGATGCCTCGTATCAATACCTACCCGAATCACCCCCTATGTATATTGTACAATCTTTTTTACTTACCGAGAAAAAAGGATTTTTTATTTTTTTTCGATTATTCCTGTGGCGTAACTGTTTTTTTTCTCTTTTGTAAATGTACTTTTCTCTCGAAAGTTTTGAAAAGCAATTGGGAGTCATTTAGACTAGCTTAAGGGGGACACCACTACGACGGGTAAAAAACGATTTTTTTTCTTGCAATTTCTCTATATTCAAGAATGGGTGAAAAAATGTCCAGTTATAATATTAAAAATTGAACAAGTCAGAGACGATTTCGTGAGAGCAGGTAGCGCAATTATTCACTTATACGAAAAACTTTGAATCGCGATTTTCTCGAAACGACTTTTCCCGACCTGGCTGGAATAATAACTCTAGTTATAATTGTCCGATTTACGATTTGGAAAAAAACGATATTTCCGTATGTGCAGTAGCTATAGTTGTACGTTAAATTTTTTTTTCAATTTCGTTTTTTTTGAGCCCCCGAATAAAAGTAAAAATTTCGCCAAAATGACACTTTTTTAGCATTCTCCATTTTGTGAAACTTTTCTTTCGAAACACAGCTACGTACAACGAGAACTACATTTATATATATTATAAAACGTTTCTATTTTTCGGACCAACCGTATTCAACTTATCCATGGAATCATTTTTAACATTGTTCAATAAACATTTGAACGAAATAAGTTCAATGTATGCTCAATAACATATCTTTTTCCAAATTCCAAATAAATCATCTGGTAGATAAAGAAAATCGGACAAAACGACCTTTTTCGGCTGGTGACGTGGTGTCCTCCCTAAAGTACTTTTTTTCTCATCCGAATTTTAGTGACTGATCCTCTCGGTCCTACTATTTGAACTTTTGATGAAAATCCAAGCCATCAACGTTAGTGTTCAGTTGGTCATTTATTTATCACTTAACAGTGCTTTTCGTAAAGATAAAACGAGTGAAAAAAATCGCAAGAAAAGTACGCACACATAAGAGAAAAATAAAAAATATACTTTTTCACAAAGACTCGTTAGGGGGCGTACATAAATTACATAACGCAAAATTTGCCAATTTTTGAAATTTTCCAGATTTTGATTTTTGCCAAAAACTTCAACTGGGTGTAAGCCCTTAAAAAATTGGGATGAACGTACCGAGCCTTCGTTACATCGTCGCAGAAGTGACGAAAAATCGACAAGGAAATCGATCCGTGGATCGAAGGTTCATCGATTTAGCGCGGAATTGCCCTTGCGTCTATACGTGTGTATATATATATATATATATATATATATATATATATATATATATATTTATATATATATGTTGGCAGAGTTATACGGTACATTCACCAATGACCGAGTGGCACGGATCCTCCTCTCGTCGCGTTCTATTGCCGATACTATATATATGTGTGTGTGTGTGTGTGTGTGTGTGTGTGTGTGTGTGTGTGTGTGTGTGTGTGTGTGTGTGTGTGTGTGTGTGTGTGTGTGTGTGTGTGTGCGTGCGCGCGCGCGCGCGCGCGCGTGTGTGTGTGTGTGTGTGTGTGTGTGTGTGTGTGTGTGTGTGTGTGTGTGTGTGTGTGTGTGTGTGTGTGTGTGTGTGTGTGTGTGTGTGTGTGTGTGTGTGTGTGTGTGTGTGTGTGTGTGTGTGTGTGTGTGTGTGTGTGTGTGTGTGTGTGTGTGTGTGTGTGTGTGTGTGTGTGTGTGTGTGTGTGTGTGTGTGTGTGTGTGTGTGTGTGTGTGTGTGTGTGTGTGTGTGTGTGTGTGTGTGTGTGTGTGTGTGTGTGTGTGTGTGTGTGTGTGTGTGTGTGTGTGTGTGTGTGTGTGTGTGTGTGTGTGTGTGTGTGTGTGTGTGTGTGTGTGTGTGTGTGTGTGTGTGTGTGTGTGTGTGTGTGTGTGTGTGTGTGTGTGTGTGTGTGTGTGTGTGTGTGTGTGTGTGTGTGTGTGCGTGCGTGTGTGTGTGTGTGTGTGTGTGTGTGTGTGTGTGTGTGTGTGTACATGTATATATAAATAATACATGCACACACTCATATACATTACGTATAGTAACTTATATCCTCTTCGTTCTTTCGTCTCCCCCGCTAATCGCTGGTACTCTCCTGGCGCCATATCGTGGAGCTCGATGTTTTACCTCATTGCCCTGCACACGAACGAGTAACTGAAGAAATCTCGGTACACTCGACAATTTAATGGTACACGCACGCATATATGTATATATGCGTTGCAAGCGGAAGCCTCGCAGTCAAAAGGGCGTATGAACTTCAGCGTAAACAGCTTTCACGCTTTTTTTGTATCAAGCTGTGTAAACATTATGTTTTTAATTCACGTTCATATTGCATATATTCGTTTTATTGGTCGCAGCTTTTCGTTAAAATTAAGCCCACCGTGAATTTGCCATTAGATCTATTTTTCAAATTAAACATCGAAATCCTCAATTAAATACAGACGATTTTTTGTTTAATTTAAATGGTCATTAAATTGAAGAACACTTAATTAAACTTCTAATTAAATTTGTTATTAAATTGAAGAACATTTAATTAAACTTCTAATTAGATTTGTTATTAAATTAAACAACATTTAATTAAACTTTTAATCAAATTTGTCATTAAATTAAACAACATTTGCTTAAACTTTTAATTGAATGGCAATATTTAATTGAATTGTGACACTTAATTAAAGTTTAAATTTAATTGTAATATTTTATTTTGTTTTATTTGATTGTAGTATTCCATTTATATTTCAATTAGGCTGAACAAATGACAAGCTCTACTTGTACTCATTTGCAGATAATTTTATTCTTCAATTTTTTGGTTCATTTAATTGAACAATTGGCACGTTATACTCGTGTAAAAGCTGAAAGAAAAATGAATTTTTGAAATTATTATTTACAAAATTCATTTTTCCTTCGGCCTTTCACACCAGTATAGCTTTGCAATTTTTCGATTAAATTAAACAAAAAAGTAGACACAAAATTATGCAAGCATTGTGTCAAGTTGTATGTCAGTCGAAACTAGGGCTTGTGACAGTTCGGAGCGGATCGAATGAGGGCAAGATTCCTCGTCGCCGTGCATCGTCGATGGGCTCGCGAAGAATAACTGCGGCGTCGCTGGCGAGATATTTTTCCATGCTAATTCGATGATTCCACGCGTGATCGCGGATTTCACTCGTCGTTGCTTATGCTTGCGCATGAACGTTATGATCTTATACCGATTCTCGGTAGCGAATAACACACTCCCCCGCGCTCGTTCCAAGGTCGTTTTTGAACGTATCCGATCTATAGGTACAATGTGCAACGCTCGCTCGCGATCCCGATTAATTCATTTGTGCACGGCAATTATATCTCGGGCAAATAATTTTTGACTCATGGCGCATCGTTTCTCACGGCTCTCTCTCGCTCTCGCGGTGTAATGAAAAAAAAATTTAATAAAATTTTAAAGGAAGAGCTCAACGTTGGTGCACCCCTCTTATATAGCAGGGTGGTTAAAAAAACATCAATTTTTTTCGCGTTACTCAACGGAAAATGTTACTTTGTTACGAAAAAGTAATTCATCCAAAATTTGAGAGGTCTAACCATTTTTTTAGGTAGTGCTCAAACGACCTTTAATATTTTTTCTTTAGGTTGTTCCTCAATTTTTTTTCTTCCTTTGTTTTCTTTCTCCAAAACATCATATTACACCAAAAAACACGCATACTTGTTAGACGTCCAGCGATGTAAACACCGTGTTTTTGTTCATCAAGTCGTTGATGAAAATTCACAACCGAATTACATATATTGATTGTTAATCTGCAAATACAAATTGGTTGTGGTAAAAAAAATATTTAAATAAAAATTGTGTACTGTCACAGAAATAATTAAATCAAGACTTACATTGGATCACGCACTGACTTTTCTGCATCGAGATAAAAAAAATTAATACTCCGAAAATCATGAAGAAATACATGAAAAAGGCGTGTGAGCACTAACTAAAAAATTGTTAAGAATCCTTAAATTTTGTAAAACTTTCTTCTTCTTAACATATTTCAATTTTCCGGTGAGAAAAAAAATCAATTTTCTGAACTACCCTAACATATATATATAAGGGTTGCACAATTTTGACCCTTGATTTTTCGTTTTTCTCACCATCACATTATCTTATTTAAAAAAAAATAAAATCGATTTTTGAATGATGATTCGAATTTCTGGGAGGCTTGAGCGAGCCCCCAATTTTTTTTTACTGCTCGCACCTTTCATGACAATTTTTTTTCGTTAAGCAAAATAATTGCCTGCTGAGCAAAAGAAAAAATAGAGCTCAAAATGGTGCCACCCTAGCACATACAAATAAATGTCTACACGGATTATCAATAATCGTATTAATTCGTTGTGAATTATGTTTGTAAATAGCCCTGATTTTCAGCTCACTACAGTAGCCTAAACCCCCAACCCTTTAAATGTCATATTTTTCTGGGTTGGAAATTCTTCGCTCCAGACGCGTGAAAAACCACGCCGCCACTTCGTGATTATCACTCTGTATAAAAATGAGTGAAAAATCGGCTCGGCAAGGTCCTTTGATGCACCGATGAGTCGCAGGACTTGCAGCTATTAGCGATCGAATCTAATCCCGGATGTGCGTGATGAATCTTACCTATACTATATATATATACATGTGTGTGTGTGTGTGTGTACATGAAAACGTTTATGACTCTTGTCTAATTGACAGGAATCCTCCATATAACGAGTTTCCCGAAGGTCGGGACGACTCCCACAAGTGGCAATCGGGCGCATCGCCAGATCGTTTCAATAAGAAGGGAAAATAAAAATTATATATAATGTGAGAGATCGCGCAGGAGGGTAAGCGAGAAAAAAGCGTAACAGAGTGTGTGTTGATCGAGCAGAGGAGATTGGTAGTTAGTCGAGGCCTTCAAAGAGCTCGGGGATCTCTTCTTGGTTTGAAAATGAAAGGGACAGTGGCTGCGAGCTCCGGATTGGGATCATCCATCTCTATCTCGCTTGCGTCATCCACCTGCTGATCTTTCAAGCCTTATACATAAATAAGTAAATAAATAAATGCGTGTGTGTGTGTGTGCGTGTGCGCGCGCGCGCGCGCGCGCGTGTGTGTGTGTGTGTGTGTGTGTGTGTGCGTGCGTGTGTGTGTGTGTGTGTGTGTGTGTGTGTGTGTGTGTGTGTGTGTGTGTGTGTGTGTGTGTGTGTGTGTGTTCGGGTGTGTGTGTGTGTGTGTGTGTGTGTTCGGGTGTGTGTGTGTTCGTGTGTGTGTGAACACATGTGTAGGTATATTACTAGAAATATAATTGAAAAGGTTTTTAACAAATATTTCAGTGATTATCGATTACATTGATCATAATAATAGTAATTAAGCAAAGCAGTTTTTACTTTGGTCCAAAATTTTTTTCTTTTTTTAGTAAAATGTCTGCAACTAATAATATATATGCGTAAAATGAATATTATTTTGCAAGAGTATCCATATGATATCTTAATACATACATACATATATGTATATAAAATGATAATAATATTAATAGTAATATTATTTCGGGAAACAAAGAAATTTTTTTTAATTCACGTAAAATAAATAAACAATTTTGTTACTTTTATTAGTACGAATTAGTGTTTCTTTTTTTCAAAGTGAAATCGCGTTTTTGACGGTAAAAGAAGCAAAGTTTGCAAAAGTGAAAAATATTGCAATGATGATTGTTTATAATGGTATTGACGTTTTTATGACGATACGAAGTATTTTTTCGCAAATTTCAATGGTAATTTTCTAGCTAAAATCTGCTGAAAGAAAATCATGAAAGTAAAACAAACAGATGTCCATGGCACACCAACGATGCAAACCTTAATCTCATTTTTGATAAGAGTAGGGAAAAATGATCCTTTCCCCCTTCTACGGGCCCAAAATTTCGAAAAACAAATCGAAAATGCCGTATACCGTGCTTTATGTATCACATAAAGAAATATTTCGTTTGGGTTCGTTTGATTTCTTTTTTAGCACAATTTGCGAGAGAAAAAAAAATGTCTGCGAATCAATTCGACGAATCGCAATTTCCATATACGAGCGAACGCGGAGTGGATTTCATTTTTGTATGGAGCATGTGCGCTCGCTGGAGGGGGGGGGGGGGGGGGGAGTCGAGTGCGATGGTCCATATTAGCACGCGTTTCTCCACTGAGTACTTCCATTTGGCGCAATTTCGTGGCGTGTATCCACGTATGGATTTGCGTCTCCGCTAGGAGTAGGAAGAGAGAGACAGGTGAAGGGAGAATAAGACGCGATGGAG
>OX632368.1:4372444-4524944 GCA_951751655.1 Ophion costatus
AAATTTGTGATCGTCAATTTTTAATAGCTACGAAAATACTTTGACAGTTGTGAAAAACTTGTAAGATTAAAAATGTTTAAGGGCTCTGTCTACTTTAAAAAGCTAAATCGCAGAAAATTGAGTTACAGGAAACGGCAGAAGGAATTATGTATGGTACAGGCATTGCTGATTAAGTGTAAGTCAGAGTTTTTTACGATTTTTTATAAATTAAACTTTAAACGCGTTTTTCTCGAAACAACGTTTTCAGACCGCTTGTTGAAAAAATCTCGGAAAATTTTAACCACATATTCTGTATAATTATCGATATATCCCGTACCAGAATTATTGCAAAATTTTTATTTTTACCATTTTTTTGGCAAAAAAAATGCAAAAAACACGTAAAAAATTTTTTTTTGCCCGCTCTTTTGTTATTTTTGCATATAAATTAATATTAGAGGTACGGGATATAGCCACTGTCACACTAAATCTAAAATCATTCAATTTTTTTGTTTCAGATGGGCCGTTGTTCAGATTTTTTCAACAGAGCACATCTACCTACTTTTTTAGGACTCCAGTTTACCTGGTATTTTCACACCAAAAAAAATGGTTAAAATCAATAAATTTTTTGTTGTTGCAATTTACGAATGCTTTTGTTAATCCTAACAAGTTTCATATCAATTAACATAACACTATTCTTTTTAAAAAATATTAGAAATCGCGTTTTTTTCATGCATCCAAAGTAGACAGAGCCCTTAAACCACGTTTTAAAAACGTGGTATAAATTTTTTTATTTATTTAAATAATAACATGTACTGCTTTTTAGTCTTCTGGGTGTGAAATTTGGCTTCTCCTTCTCTCGGCGTCGCTCGCGTTGGAGGGCTGTCTCCTTGATCATCGTAAAAATTGGCACTAATTCACTATGGACTATTAATATTATCATAATTATTATAATTAATTTTTTACATTCTCACTCACTAAACTATATTTGTTATTTCTTTATTTATTTTTTTCTCTCTTTCTCTTTCTGAAAGACTTGCCTGTCTGTTTATTTGTCTGTCATCCAGATATTAGCTACCTTCAAAGTTTCAAGTCTCTAGCTCACCCGGAAAGTAGTTTAAAATCGATTGCAAAATTTGTACCGAACAGACAAACGGACAACCAAGAAAGCGAGATAATAAAAACGTGGTAAAAAAGAAATTAGTAAAGATAGGTTCGTTAAAATGTGAAAATAAGGATGGCCGATTAAATACCGATTAAGTATATTATATTCGGCGGGTCCCTGCATGAACTCATTTGTTTTAGAGCTTCATCAATCATGTTTAGTAATAAAGGCGAATCTCCAAGTTCGGGCTAAGGAGGACACTGTGACGGGCCGAAAAAAGCCGCTTTGTCCAAATTTTTTTGTCTACTAGATTATTTATTTGGGACTTGGAAAAAACGGTATGTTATTAACCATACATTGAATTTATTTCGCGTAAATTTTTGTTGAAAATAAATAATAATTCACGTTATTGAGGTATAATAAGGCCTCTACATAAACAATGTGGTCCAACGATCGGATCGATAAGTTGGGAATGGTTGGTGGACAAGTAAAATTTTGGAAGTTTTGTAATGTATATAAATGTAGTTCGCGTTGCACGCAGCCGTTTTTCGGAGAAAGAGAATTTCACCAAATGGTCGGTATTCAAAAAAAAGTGCAAATCTGTCGGAATTTTCGCTTATATGCGGGGCTTAAAAAATACTAACTAAAAAAACGACAACGTACAACGATAGCTACTGTAATTACGGCAATTTTGTTTTTTTTTTAAATGAAAATCGGTCAAACATGGTTAAAGTAATGATTCCGGCCAGGTAGAGAAAGGTCGTGTTGAGAAAAATGCGATTGAAAATTTCAGTATACGTAAATCGTTGCGCTACCTACTCTCACAAATTTACTGCATTTTTCGTGATTCTTAATAACAATAACATGAATTATTTCATTCACATAATCATTATTTCTTAATATTATTCATTCAATAATGAAAACATATGAATATTATTATTAAATTAGTTATTTTATTGATTTACTATTTACAAATATTAATATCTTTTTATCGTTCATTTATTGTAAAATAATAAAATAATATATGCTTTAATTCGAATAACTAATATTACAAAGTATTAGTTATAGCAACTGACAATTACGAAAAAGTAAATAACTTTGCAACTATTCGTAACTCATATAAATATGTATGTATATATATAAGCATAAATATATATATATATATATATATATATATATATATATATATATATATATATTTATATATTATATATAAATATATTATAAAAAAAATATAAATATATAATATATATTTATATATTATATATAAAATATATTAAAATATATTTATATTTATTTATATATATTTATATATTATATATTTATATATATATATATATATATATATATATATATATATATATATATTTGTTTATTTATGCTTATATATATACATACATATTTATATGAGTTACGAATAGTTGCAAAGTTATTTACTTTTTCGTAATTGTCAGTTGCTATAACTAATACTTTGTAATATTAATTATTCGAATTAAAGCATATATTATTTTATTATTTTACAATAAATGAACGATAAAAAGAAATTAATATTTGTAAATAGTAAATCAATTTACTATATTTGTAAATAGCAAATCAATTATATATTTATGCTTATATTTATATACATGTGCATCTCCACATCCTGTGGAGCATGTGGACGTACGTTACGAATTTTCGATCAAGTGATTCGCACAATAGCAGAAGAAAAAATCAGACAAAAGGAATAATTAAAGTGAAAAAAAAAAGTACAAAAGAGAAAAAGAAGGGAGGAAAACGTCAAATAAGATCGCGCGGGTCATGGGAAGCGTCTAAGGATCGTCCGGTTTCGCGGATGGATGTATAAAGATGGCGAGAAAAAAGAAGATGAAGAAAAAAGAGGCTTCAGAATCCTTCGTCCTCGCTAGCCCCCCCCTCCCTCTCTATCGCTCCGTCTCATTTTCATTCGCACGATATACGATTTCTCACAGTTGTCCCCAACGTTCCAAGATTCCACGCAGGCTCGGCGAATGAGTCATTAGGAAGGGATGCTAGATGTGTGTGTGTGTGCGTGTGTGTGTGTCTGTATGCAATCGTGCGAGCATATTCGAACAGGAACGAACGCGTTTAAGGGGGAAACGAAGGAGGCGGAGGTTTCAAGAAATCCTTGGCTGTATGAAGAGTGCGCGCTGAGGAGAGCTCCGACGCAAGCAACATTCCTTCATTGTGTGTTGCGTCAGAAGATTGGACAATTTGCGGCGAATTTTGGGATTCCTGATAGCAACTGCGAGAAGCCCAAAGAAAACCAAATGATGAAACCCACCTCTCTCTCTCTCTCTCTCTCTCTCTGTCTGTCTGTCTCTCTCTCTATCTCCCTCACTCTCTCTCCCCTTGCACGAAACAATCTCATATATCCGTTTTGCAACACCTCCAACTCTACCAAGAGAGGGGGCGAGGAAAAAGAGTAGGGGAAGCGGAAGGTGAAGAACTTTCACGCTAAGAGGACCGTATGGAAAAAGCTGCCATATCGGAATGCCTCCTTTCCTATGAAGCACACATAGTCACAGGCATGAAAGCCACCAGCGGAGCCAAGCAATTGCAGTAGGTAACCAGAGAGAAGCAGAGAAAAAGAGCTGCAGTCGTGGATAAGCCTCGTGGCCTCCCCACATCAGCCGTTTTGAAGGGATTATCCAATCGGACGAGCCTCATTGGCGCTACGGACCCGCTCAATTCGTTTTTTAGCCGCGGGCCAATGGAACCTCATCATGCGACCTCCACGAACTAGGGAAATAACAGATTCGGGCCACTGCAAACCGTTGCACAGCCGTTCACGAACGGAGGTGGGAAAAGGCTTGAGGAGGCGAAGAGAGAGAGAGAGAGAGAGAGAGAGAGAGAGAGAGAGAGAGAGAGAGAGAGAGCGAGGTGGCCAGGACAAGGGGCAGAGATGGCCCCTTGCGGAGAAAACGCCAGCATAGAGCCCGGTAGCTCCTCGACGCAATCGGCCCCAGGCATTCTACTAGGAACCCGCAGGTAGGCTCTCTCTCTCCTCTTCCAGTGTACAGGATGCTCTACAGCATGAAATTATTCCTCCGGGGGCTTGATGGCACAGGTCAAACGCTCCTGGAATGATGCTGGCATCGGGCCTCTCAGTTCTTGGGGTGCTTATGGATTGGGCATATTTCGGAAAGATGCCGTATGTCCGTATGCCAAAATTCCCTAATGATGTAGGGTTCGTCTATATTTGCAATGACATTGAAATGTTGATTGATACTTTGGCTTGCTCCATTGTGGAAGTCTGGATAACGTAATTGGAGCACAAAGAGAAAAATAAAAATGCCAACATCGGAATCTCTTTTGGGTTAGGGGCGTTTGGTTGGGAAATCACTAAACTCTGAGTGACTGAAAAAACAATGGCTAGCATCTTATGGGCAGCAAACGACAGCTGTGGTTAGGTAACTCAATGGCATTCAACATGCCATTCGTCTAGCTAGTGAGTGACAAGCACCTAGCGAGTAACTGATCCAAATAACTGTATTATCTACCTGAAGGACAAAGAGAGAAATAAAGATGCCAACTTGGGAATCTCGTTCGGATTCGTTCTCGTTTGGAGCGTTTGGTTGGGATATCACTAATCTCTAAGTGGCTGAAAAAACAATTGCTACCACCCCATGGGTAACGGAAGCAGCTGTGGCTCGGTAACTTTCAATATGCCATTGATGTAGCTAGTAAGTGACAAACACCTAGTGAGTAACTAATTCAAATAACTGGATTAACTACCTGAAGGAAAAGATAATAACTGGAGATCTCAACGTGGCTGCGAATCTCGCTTGAAATGGTTTGGGTTGAGGACAGTCGGCTGGGAAATCGCTAAACGCCATGTGACCGAAAGAACTATGGTCACTGACTCATGGGTAGCCAAAAGAACCTGCTTTTTGGTAGCTCACTGGTATTGGTTTGATGATCCAAACGGCTCTGATATAGCCAACAAGTAACTATTCAAGTGAGTAACAAACAACTCTTAAGTAACTAGACTGCTGCTGCTTTTTATCCGCGAAATATCACCCCAAGGTACCAGACTGTATATAAAGCCTCGTGATAAGCCTTCCCCGTGGTAAGTTCCGGAGACGCTAAAACTTCAACGCAATTCTCTCACCGTCCGGCGTTCATCCTCCCTAACCGTGTGTCATGGCTTCGAGGCCCCTAACCTCTCACGGTCCCGAGACTGCAGCCGGGGAAAGGGCCAAAATGGAGGCGTTTTTGCTGGCGCTGGTAATGGAGCGCGATGCACCCGGAGAAAGAAAGCAGGATTCAAGGGAACGGGAATGGATGAGCGCCGGGAGAGGCTTGGATAGTAGGGTTCCTTGGTACGATGGTAGCCGGCTTGTTCCGCTGTTTAGGATCCGGACCCCGTGCAGTCGTTGGCCCCCAGGGCTATCGCTGACTCCTCTCACCACCCAATACCTATGTAGAAGCTCCTCAACGATGCTGCTGGCTACCGCTTCGCTCCTGACCGTTTCCACCCTGCGCCATTATGGTCACAATTCGATAAATGGATTGGAACAGGACATTTGTCTCTGAAATGGCAATCAGGTATCCTCGGTGAAGACACGATAGAAATACATGAAGCGTTCTTGGCTTGTCCCTTACCCAACAATCTTTTCGAGAGGTCCTGCGGAACTTGCTAGCTGCTATTGGTAACTCTCCACATTTTCGTTGTATTCTGGCCGGTGTTACTCTCGCGCCACACGCAGCCCCGATTACTGCATTAGTCGAATAAGGCGCCGCGGGGCAAATGCTCCAAACGCTACCCCAATGGAGATACATTACGCCAGGTATAGCTGACACACGTGGCTTCCGAATCCGCGGCTTTTCGTGCTCCAGCCGGCTTACAGCCCGCTACTTTTCGTAGCGAAGTAGCCTAGCTGTGCCAGTTACGAACAGTACCAGATCGGCCTCTTTTGACTCCTTCGTTGCCACACTCGCAGCACGAGAGCGGACCTAAAATTGAGGCGGCACGATCCCGCGCTGCTGGCCACGCATTCGTACGGAACCGCCGGGTATGCACACACATGCGAGTTCTTGAAACACGGAAGGTCGTCTTTTTTCCGCAGCAACGCGCTGGACCAGCTGTTTTGGCAATGCCGAAACTCTGTTATTAGACAGATTGGTCTTCACCTAGAATCTGGTCTATGGGCTCGGGATCCGAGGAAAAAAACGAATCGTGTACGAATGGCCGCTACACATCCATATGTGTATGCATATATATATATATATATATATATATATATATATATATACTTATTTATCTACGGGGTATCCCCCATAAAGTGTCACAAGCTTTGATCTCGGAAAGTATGGATCGTAATTATAAACGTTTCAAATAAGAGTTGCTCCTTTTCAAGAAGGAAAAAAGCCAGGAATATCAATGTGACCTTGGGTATAACTGCCAAAGTCATACGAAGGTCACCTTCGAAATGACTCATCAGAAGCCTTACTTTTTATGGCAAGTTCCGACAGCTTGCCTCGATAGCTTTTTGGAACCCTACGGATAAGTATTTTTATATCGAGCATTTTTTTAGTTACAAGACTTGACTCTCCTAAAAGTAAAGAACTTAGATTTCACGTTTAGTGAGTGGAAAAAATACTTATCCACAATGTTTTGAAAAGCTCTCGAGATGAGCTGTCCGAATATGGAATAAAAAAAGTACCCTTCCGATGGCAAAGTTCCAAGCTGACCTCCACACGACCTCGATGGATTACATCCAAGGTAAAATTGACATTCAGCCTTTTCCCCTATTTGAACGAAACAACTTTTGTTTGGATCAATTTCAATTTTAGTCCGTAGTTTCTGAGATATGAGCTAGTAACGCTTTGTCCGAGACACCCGGTATACGGACTTGAAATTTCTCGGACGTCTTTCTTCGCGGCTGGAGGAGACAAGACGTGTAGAGGTTGGGCCCGGGGGCCAGCGGGGATTTCTAATTATTGGTATCGACCCAGAAATCCTAGACTCTGTTGTCTAGGGTCGTTGCTTCACCCGGGCTACGTCAAAAAAGCCCCTAGCGCTCCGACACCGTTTGTTCTTTCACCGCCACATCGCCACGGATACGTGTACCATACGAAGATCGTCCTGCACTTTTACTCGGAAGACTCGTTCGCGAAGTAGAATTTTTGTTTTCTCTTTTTTTTCAGGTGCACTACTTAACCCCGGGTTCCGAGGATACGTGAAGGGTAATTAGGGATTTCTTCACTGGTTTTATTTTCTCTTTTTGTTCAACCCGGCTACCCGGGTGAATTCGGCTGGAAGGCTCGTCGGTTGGAATCGAAGAATTTATTTTTGCTAAGGCCCCCTCGCCTTTTGCTAGGGTTCCTGACCAGGGGGGGGGTCTTAGCGAAAGGTGAAGGGCCTGAATCGGGGCCCGCATTTGGGACGCTTCTGCCTCGGGTACTATGGGGGCCCTAGCGGAAGGTAAAGGACCCCGGCGAAAGGTAAAGGGCGCCAAAACGGCAACGCTTCAGGGTCGTTTTCTACGGGCCAAGGTACTCTATCAGGGCCCTGGATAAACGGTAGCTTCTGCCGGAGCTTCGAGTATCACTGGGGCGCCAGTGCATGTCGATACCCGATGCGGCGAGAACGCCGAGGCAAGAAGACGTAAAGGCTGCAATGGAAAGTAGGTTGTAAAAAGTTTGAAAAAAACGATGCCTGGTCCAACAATTGAGGAAAAGGCCCTTGTTGATTGGATCAATTGTTTGAGAATATCCAAATCAAGGCTTATGATAGCTCCGTTGTTTACAGATATACGGACAGAATTTTATTACTTAACAATTATCTGTTTTCCTATGTTTATATTTCCTGCAGTATGGGGGCGTACATAAATTACGTAACGCAATTCTCCCCATTTTTACCCCCCCCTTTTCCGTTACGAAACGGGTGCTTTGGCGTCAATAATTGCGTTTTTTTTCAAAGAAATAACTAATTATGAAAGGATCGGGTTTACACTCATTTTATGAAGTATATATTCATTTAGTTTTATAACAAATTTTTGACATTTCTTTTATTGACCCCTGATTTGGTGTCGATAAAAAATTCTCTACATTGTCCCATCGATATCTTTATGAAAGGTTATGTGTAAATAAAAAGTCAACAATTTATCGATATCTATACAAATGTAGCTATCGTTATGCGTAACCATTTATTTATTTATTTTTTTTTTTTTACAAAATGCCAACTGTTTGGACATTTTTCTTCTATCTTCAAGGCACTATTTTGTACTCAAGCAATCTTTAAAAATAGTAATGATGAAAATTAAAAGAATCGGCTACGTCACTGCGATTACAAAAATGTTTTTAAAAAATTGAAAAACCGTTGATAAGTTTTTGAGTATTCGCTGAGACAAGGTCGAAAAAAGTAGTTTCGAGAAAATTCCGATCAAAGTTTTCGTTCCGTTTTTCTTGATATAAAGTTATGTTTTTTTTTAGAATATTGATACTTACATTCAAGTATCAACTCGCGGGCGATAGGACGCTTTTTCATCTTCATTATATTTCTGAAAATAATAAGAGTTTGCGCTTCATCTATTCTGAACCATGAACCATTCTGGCAGTTCTAAAATCGTAACGTAGTAACGCAAACCTCGGCCCCCCTCCCCCCCCCCCCCTCCCACGTACGTAGACCATAACACCAGGCGAACCCCACCCCCCAAATTGCGTCTTGAATTCCTCCTTTAATTTTAGTTTTTCTGCCTCGTTCTGTTTTTCTTTCGATCTCCCTTCAGCTGCGATCAGACTGGCCGAGCTGCCTCCCGAGGCAGCTTGGAGCACGGCCACCCAACAAACGAAGCGAGCGAGGCATGTCCACATAGTGCGAGGCAGTGCCGCGCGACACTGCCTCGGTCCTTACCTCAGCTGGTCTGGACACGACTATTGAGGCAGGCCGAGGCCGCACGTCCGTGCAAATGTGGACGACGGTTCACCTACGCTTTCCATCCCTTACTTTATTTCTCTTCCACGTACTGATGGGTCAGCATTTTTTAAGGGGCTATACGAGTATCACACTTTCAAAAAAACGATTTTTTTGCCTATTTCGACAGTTTATACTTTCAAGAATATCCTGTAAAAATGTCAAGGCCGTATCTCTAATACTCCCCGGATGGCAGCCTTCTAAATAGCAACCGCTCGTAGGTATAAAATGCGATAGTTAAATCTTTAAAAGCGTTTTTCTCGAAATGGGATTTTTTAAATTTGCTGTCATTGTAACTCGAAAAGCAATCATCCGATTGACTTGAAATTTGAACTGAGTACTCTTGAGTATATTTACTCTACAATGACGTAGGATATTTTTGATTGGATAAAAATTGACGATTTGGCATTGAAGAAAACGACCAATTTATAGGCAAGAATACCGTCGTTTCTTTACATAGCTATGCCATTTTGTTAGATTTTGATATTTTTCGAAAATCCTACGTCGTTGTACAGGAAATACCTTCCAGTTTAACGACATTTTTTCCGTTTTTGGTTTCAGCTACGCAATTGGGCGGAATCATGTCAGCAGTGGAGGGACTTTTTTTTTGACGCCTCCGAAGGCAGCGCATAAGTCGCTTAGATCACATTATTTTTCTATGAAAAAAATTATGTAATATAGGTCAAATATAGCCAAATATATTTGGCTATATTGGACCTATATTACATAATTTTTTGGTTCCCGAAACATTTAATTAAGTACTTTTCTTCCAAACAATTCCCGAAAATCACCCAAATTTTCAGCGTTTACACTCGTATCGCCCCTTAACTCCTCTTACTCCTTCCCTTAGGCATATTTTTGGCCACCTACCATCCCCCATCATCACTATTTCAAGTAGATACCTTGCGGCCCTTTTCCATCTACTTCTATACATACTGTTACTGCAACTATTTGTTTAATGAATTTTTTCATTACTTCTCCACTACTATATATTATTATTATTATTAAAATTGTCGCTATTGTCACATGCGTAGGTACTTTTATACAGAAAATATCTAAACGCATTGTACTGCGCGTCGAAGAAAACGTTGCGCGGAGTACCGTTTCTCAACACCACGTAAATCCTCGTCGTAAGTATCCTTTGAACCCGGTGATAGGATGAAAGTAGGTAATATCATATACTCGCGTCACATATACATATAGCGTCATAGGATGAAATGTAAAAAAATCCGTTGACCCCCTGAAGAAGAGGAGGATGGAGGAGAAGCTGTAATGCAAGAATGAGGACGACGTGTGGTAAATTTCATTGGAACGAAGCACCGGAAGTAAATGCTCCCTCGCACGAGCCTCAAGACTGCAAAGGTCTTACAGGATGATGGAAAATACATTTAAATAAACTTATAATGAGACATTGCTACTTTTTCGTTTCTTTGATTGTGTGTGTGCGTGTGTGTGTGTGCGTGTGTGTGTGTGTGTGTGCTCAGCATAATGAAGATCATTAAATACCCGAACCTTACTCAAAAAAACTTTGTTTCCCAATCGAATTAAATTCCATTCGTCTACTTCGAAATCGATCTATGATCATTTGTTTTCTCGATCGGGATACGCCACATAAGTTTTTCCGGCTTCGGAATTGACTTACCCTCATTGTGATGTGCTAAAAATGTTTTTCCTTGATGCTCAATTCAATTGGCAAATACTACTCGTAACAAAAAAGCGAAATATTTTCTTTCCGAGAGAACTTGAATGGACGTTAAAAATAATATTTTTCTCGGTCGAGCAATGTGCCAGACGATAAAAAAAAGACATGACGTATGAGGTATTCCACGTGAATCCGGTGGACTTTTTCCCTGACCCGCGCCAATTTGATTAATTTTTGTTATCTGATTCCATTGACTCTAAAAGACACCCTGAATTTTTTTTACATTTTTCGAAACTACGCTTAGTCAAAAATTTTTTTCGGAAAAAAACGCCCCGATTAAAAAATCTGAAAAAAATTCCAAAAATGCGTGCTTATATGTAAAAATTGTGAACCTATCACCCGCAGTGGAAGTATGATTTTTTTCTGTGCTGAATACGACTTCAATTGAAATTAATACCAGAACTTTTTGACTGCTAACGAAAAAATGATACTTCCACTGCAGGTGATAGCTTGAAAATTTTTACATATAATCACGTATTTAGTTTTTTAAATCGGGGCGTTTTTTCGAAAAAAACAACAAATTGTTTTGACTAGGGGCTGTTTCGAAAAATCTAAAAAAAAATCAGGGTGTCTTTTAGAGTCAATGGAATGAGATTAAAAAAATTAATCGATTTGGGGGGGGTCAGGGAAAAAGTCCACCGGTTTCACGTGGAATACCTCATATGTATATCTATATATATATATATATATATATAGATCTCAATAAATCTGAATAAATATAAATAAACTCGAAGATCCGAGGTAACGACAAAAGAAGCGGCTTCAGATACCTGACCCTGATTACCCGATCCCGGTCGGTAAGTTAACACGCACCAGGGCTAATGCAGGAATATTGCCTATCCATTTCGCGTTGCGTACAGCGAGGTGAGCCGTTATCGAAGTGCGCGGCTTGCCGTTTGTGCATACGCCGCGGCGAACGGAGCTTGGAAAGAAAGCCTGATCACATGCACACGCGTGCATGCGGAAGGCGCATCAGTGAGGGGGTCGAGACTTAGGTGCTCTGTGTGCGTGTGAGTTGAATCAGCACCATACAATTTCCATTACTACGGATACAATCGCGCACTTCGAGAAATGAAGGATTAGAATCTCTCGCTCTCTTTCTGTCTCTGTTAAGCTTTTAGGTCAATCTTACAATTAGCTTTATAATTAGACTTTTCGCTTACTTTTTTATTTTTTCGTCATTATATTTTATTTTCTATCTTATAAGAACTTGCATCGTTTATATTTTATATCGCACCCTTTTCCTTCGTTATTTCGTTATTTAGCACTTTGTTATTAACTAGTTTTCTTGTCTGACTGTTTGTTTGGCTGGTCGGTGCAAATTTTGCAATCGATTTTAAGCTAACTTCCGGAAGAGCTAGAGACTTGAAACATAGCTTATAAATAGATGACAATGCAATATGAACTTGCTTTCTTGATGCAATAAATACACACACCCACACACACACACACACACACACACACACACACACACACACACACACACACACACACACACGCACGCACGCACGCACGCACACGCACACGCACGCGCACACACACACACACACACACACACACACACACACACACACACACACACACACACACACACACACACACGCACACGCACGCACGCACGCACGCACACGCACACGCACGCGCACACACACACACACACACACACACACACACACACACACACACACACACACACACACACACACACACACACATATGTATGTATGTACGTATGTATGTATGTATGTATGTATGTATGTTTTTTTTTTTTTTTTTTTTTTTAAATGAGGGGGAAAATCTTTTAAAGACACCGAAAGATGATGGTCGGTAGTGTGGGATTTCCACCCACTAAAAAACCCCCTCCTCTTATTCCCCGCGCGTGAGTGCAAGGAAGACTGGGTCGGAACCGCGTTAGCATTACTTCGACCCAGTCCGTTTTACGTCATACGACGTTTCTCAGCTGCCTTACTGGTCCCTCTCTAAGATCTTTTCTTTAAGGAGGCGCTGCGCATAGGCTGCGATTTCTGTGCAGTTTTCTTCTCGCTGTAGCATATAGTTCACTAGGCTCATAGGGTTGAGTGTTTTGCCTATGATTTCTTCGGTGTTGGCTCTGTAGTTCCTCCAGCGTTCGCACTCGAAGAACGTATGCTCGGCATCGTCGTTTTTATCCGGACAGTACTTGCACCTGGGGGTGCGAGATAGGCCCATTTTAAAGAGGTATGCGTTGAACGAGCCGTGGCCCGTCAGCAATTGGGTCAGGAAGAAGTCCGTCTCGCCGTGATTTCGGGTGAGCCAGGCTTTGATGTTCGGGATCAGGCGTGCTGTCCACCTACCCTTATCACACGTTGCGCCGGTAGGTCTTTTGTTTCAGGATGTCCGCCCATATTTCTGCTCCATAGAGCAGGGTTGAGTGGACTACTTCCAAGAGAACTCTTCTCTTCTTACTTCGTGGGCCCATTGTGTTGGTCATGATCCTCGATAGACTGGATACCGTCTTGCTGGCTTTTATGCATGCCCTTTCTAGGTGTTCGCGAAAGGACAGCTTTTCGTCTATCATCACTCCCAGATAGCGCAGTGCCCTAGTTGACGTCAATGTTGTCTCGCCGATGTCTACGTTGAAGGGTTTCGGAAACCATCTCTGGCGCGTCAGCACCACCATCTCCGTTTTATGTTTGGCTAGTTTTAGCTGGCGTTCTTCAAGCCAGGTTTCGACAGCGTCAATGGTCGTTCGGACCAGGAGTTTGGCCTCCTCAACGCTGTCCGCCACTACTGTGGCCGCAACGTCATCAGCAAAGCCCGTTAGCTGTACTTGTTTCGGTAGATTGATCTCTAGCAGCTCGTCGTAATTTGCGTTCCATAGGTCAGGACCCATGACTGAGCCCTGTGGTACGCCTGCTGTCATCTGGGACTCCTGTGTGCCTTCTGTGGTTTTCACTATTAGCGTTCTTTCGTCGAGATAATCGTCGACTATGGCCAAGTTTTCCTTTCTTATCTTGAATCGGTGCTCCAGTGCGCCCAGGATATCGTCCCATTTCGCGCTATTGAAGGCGTTCTTTACATCTAACGTGAGGAGGATGCAAACTTTGCAAGATCGGAGGTTACCAGACCACGCTTCGGCTGTAATCCCTATAATTTTTTTAATCGCGCCGATCGTCGATCGTCCTTTCCGGAAGCCGTGTTGACTTTCGGCGAAGCCACCAACGTGATCGATGTCGCTTCGAAGCCTCGTTTGTATTAGCTTTTCAAGCAGTTTACCGGCGATGTCTAGCATGCAGAGTGGCCTAAAGGACGAGGGGGTTAGGGGGGTTCCCTTCCCTTTATCCAGGAGGACCAGTCTCTGGCGCTTCCAGACGGTAGCAAACGTGCCGGTTTCAAGGCACGCGTTGTATGCATTCAGCAGTAGATCCGGGAATTCCTGGGCTATGGTCTTAATCACCGACGTTGGGATGCCGTCGGGGCCGGGTGCCTTCCCTGGTTTGAGGGTCCTGGCTGCATCCTGCAGCTCCTTGACTGTGAAAGGTGGAACTTCACCACTATTTGCGTAGTGCCTTTTTTCTCGCGGCGGGTGTTTGGGAAACAGCTCCGCAACAATGTTGTTCATTATGGCCGGGGGTTTTGGCGCTTCTGGTAAAGCCTTTCCAAGTTGTTTTACGACAATTTGATAGGCTTTGCCCCAGATATCCTGGTCGAGGTCGTTGCAGATCTCTTTCCACAGTGTCGCTTTGCTTGCCTCGATGGTGCGATTCAGTTCCTTTTTGGTCTTTTTGTACTCGCTTGAGTATATGGCTAGGTCAGGAGTGCGTTTTGCGGCTCTCGTTGCTCTACGTCGAAGTTTATGACATCTCTTCCGGAGTGCCAAGATTTCTGATGTCCACCAATATACCGGCCTGTGCAAGACACGGTTTTTCAGGCGCGGCATGGATGCGTCACAAGAGGTGGTGATGGCCTTCATCGTTATCAGAACCATTTTGTCCGTCTCGCTACTGGTATTGGGAGTCGGGTGGGATTTGCGGGTTGACCAGCTTCGCGAAAGGGACGCTCGTAGAGCTTCTGGGTCGAGCTTTTTAGCGTTCCACCTCCGCTCTTCCGGGCCTTTTTGCGTTGCTGGAGTGGCAGGCACTTCGACACTGAATGTGATGTGTTGATGGTCGCTACCACTGTATTCTTCCGAAACTTTCCAGTTCTTGATCCTGCTCGCAGTTCTTGGGGTCCCCAGTGTGATGTCGAGGATAGACTCGTGGTATCCCGGTCTTCTGAAGGTCGAGGTGTTTCCAGTATTCAGAACTGTGAGGTCAAGCCTTGCTGCAAAGTCTGCGACTTCGTTTCCTCTGGTGTCTGAGTAGTCTGCTTCCCATTCAGCCGATTTGGCGTTGAAATCGCCAGCTACGATGACTTCGCCCTGGAATTCGCTAATAGCGTTTTCAATACTGGCCAGCTTTTGGCGAAACACACTAATCCCTTCATTAGGTGATAGGTAGACGCTCATGAAGTAAGTCGTGTGGGTTTTGATCCAGACATATCCTGCTCCGCTCCCGCTGTTGCTGGTGCTTTCTTTGCTCGGATTCACGGCCTAGATCGCCGCAGTGCCAGATTTATCCGTGAACCATGTTCTGACAGTGGGGTTTGAGTGTTGCTCGCATATGATGCAGACGTCGATCTTGTCTTCAAAGACTCGTTGACGTAGCAGGTTCTGCGCTAGCACACACCTGTTCAGGTTCCCTTGAAGTACGCGCGTCATTTCTGTGCTCTTGTAGCTTCTGTTAGTACAGCGCGGAATGCCTTACAAGCTCCCGAGCCGGAGATGTGGCGTAGGCCATCCTTGGTATCTTTATCTGGAGTGCATAAGAAGCATTTCGGCTGCTCAGTGCAGTCTACAGATTTGTGGTTTTCTCCGCCACATTTGTAGCAGCACTTGCTTCTATCCGGCCCTTTGCAGAAGCGTGTCATGTGCCCATATCCGAGGCAATTGGCGCAGCGAGTTACTCTCGCCACCGGCCGGATGCGACAGTTGACCCATCCTATTTTTATGCGTGCCTTCTCGAGGGCTTGAGTTGCGCTCGCCTCGTCGATCTCGCAAAAAGCTGCCCGTTGACCTCGCGGGGTAGTTTTTGTTAGGTACTGTACCAATGCTCGTAGTGGCTGCCCTGATCACATCGGTGAAGGCGGTGCTGTCTTCGGTCTTGTGGCCCATTTCTAGTAGCACACCCCCGTTCTTTGTTTGTCTGATGGACTTGATGTCTACTCCAGTCTCCGTGAGGTTCACTTTCGTTTTGATCTCCTTAAGAAGATCCGCGTATGTTCGCCCTTCGACTGGCTGAACGAGAACAGCCTTTGTTCGTGGCTTCTTCCTCTTTGTTTTCCGGTGGCTGCTTTTGGGATTGGAGCCATCGCTTGCCTGTGGCTTTTGAGCCTTGCCTAGTGCAGCCACTGTGTTGTCGGGTGTAAGCTTTTTATTACGCCTCCGCGTCACTTCCGTCGAAGGAGCATCCTTGGCTGGTTTTTTCGATGCCGGTGGGTCGGTAGCTGAAGTAGGGCTGGGTGTAGATAGTTGCCTTTTCCTCGGGTTGTTCATCTCCTGTGGTGTTGTTTTGGTGGGTCTGGGAGTGAACTGTGCCTCGGGTTGTGAAGTCAACCAGGGGGACGTTTGTGTGGTTGACACTGTCCTGCTTGGTGCCTCCTTCGGAGCAGCGTTGAAGCCTTTGAGTGCCAGGTTATAGGCTGTTTCGATGGACCTCGCTAATTTTTTTTATCTCGCCATGTACATTGGTTCTCCCCTTGATGTAGTTGGCTAACTCGTCAATCTTTGTACCGAGTCTCTCCATTGGTGTTTGGTGACCAGTATCGGTGGGCACGGAGTTGATTCGTCCTCGGTTGATGGAGAGAGGAGCGATTTGGCTTCCAGCTTTTGGGGAGGCATTGCTCGGCGGCTGCTCTGCGTCCGTGTGGACCTGAATTTGACCGTTTTCTTTGTTCGCTTGGTTACGACGGTCGTTTGATAACGACGTCCCGGGGCCCGCGTAATCGCCCCCGACAGACGCCGGTACTGGGGATCCGACCCCCTGCACCGTAATTGGTTTTCCAGTTGTTGTACTTGCCATGTTTGGTTTATTTTCGGGGTTCCTTCCCCTAGGTTTGTTGTAGGGGTGTCCTTCCCCTTCGCACCACTTTTGGTCCGCGGGGGCTGTTTTATTTCGCCCCAGTCCGCCAGCCGCTCCGACAGGGTCGGATCTTCTGGTGAGGACCTCCCCTATCCGCCACCTGGGGACGCGCTCCAGTCGGAGTTGGGTTTCTCCGCGGAGGTGACGTCCTGGAAAGGACATCGTCCCCCCTGAAGGTATGTATGTATGTATGTATGTATGTATGTGTGTATGTGTGTATGTGTGTATGTGTGTATGTGTGTATGTGTGTATGTGTGTATGTGTGTATGTGTGTATGTGTGTATGTGTGTATGTGTGTATGTGTGTATGTGTGTATGTGTGTATGTGTGTATGTGTGTATGTGTGTATGTGTGTATGTGTGTATGTGTGTATGTGTGTATGTGTGTATGTGTGTATGTGTGTATGTGTGTATGTGTGTATGTGTGTATGTGTGTATGTGTGTATGTGTGTATGTGTGTATGTGTGTATGTGTGTATGTGTGTATGTGTGTATGTGTGTATGTGTGTATGTGTGTATGTGTGTATGTGTGTATGTGTGTATGTGTGTATGTGTGTATGTGTGTATGTGTGTATGTGTGTATGTGTGTATGTGTGTATGTGTGTATGTGTGTATGTGTGTATGTGTGTATGTGTGTATGTGTGTATGTGTGTATGTGTGTATGTGTGTATGTGTGTATGTGTGTATGTGTGTATGTGTGTATGTGTGTATGTGTGTATGTGTGTATGTGTGTATGTGTGTATGTGTGTATGTGTGTATGTGTGTATGTGTGTATGTGTGTATGTGTGTATGTGTGTATGTGTGTATGTGTGTATGTGTGTATGTGTGTATGTGTGTATGTGTGTATGTGTGTATGTGTGTATGTGTGTATGTGTGTATGTGTGTATGTGTGTATGTGTGTATGTGTGTATGTGTGTATGTGTGTATGTGTGTATGTGTGTATGTGTGTATGTGTGTATGTGTGTATGTGTGTATGTGTGTATGTGTGTATGTGTGTATGTGTGTATGTGTGTATGTGTGTATGTGTGTATGTGTGTATGTGTGTATGTGTGTATGTGTGTATGTGTGTATGTGTGTATGTGTGTATGTGTGTATGTGTGTATGTGTGTATGTGTGTATGTGTGTATGTGTGTATGTGTGTATGTGTGTATGTGTGTATGTGTGTATGTGTGTATGTGTGTATGTGTGTATGTGTGTATGTGTGTATGTGTGTATGTGTGTATGTGTGTATGTGTGTATGTGTGTATGTGTGTATGTGTGTATGTGTGTATGTGTGTATGTGTGTATGTGTGTATGTGTGTATGTGTGTATGTGTGTATGTGTGTATGTGTGTATGTGTGTATGTGTGTATGTGTGTATGTGTGTATGTGTGTATGTGTGTATGTGTGTATGTGTGTATGTGTGTATGTGTGTATGTGTGTATGTGTGTATGTGTGTATGTGTGTATGTGTGTATGTGTGTATGTGTGTATGTGTGTATGTGTGTATGTGTGTATGTGTGTATGTGTGTATGTGTGTATGTGTGTATGTGTGTATGTGTGTATGTGTGTATGTGTGTATGTGTGTATGTGTGTATGTGTGTATGTGTGTATGTGTGTATGTGTGTATGTGTGTATGTGTGTATGTGTGTATGTGTGTATGTGTGTATGTGTGTATGTGTGTATGTGTGTATGTGTGTATGTGTGTATGTGTGTATGTGTGTATGTGTGTATGTGTGTATGTGTGTATGTGTGTATGTGTGTATGTGTGTATGTGTGTATGTGTGTATGTGTGTATGTGTGTATGTGTGTATGTGTGTATGTGTGTATGTGTGTATGTGTGTATGTGTGTATGTGTGTATGTGTGTATGTGTGTATGTGTGTATGTGTGTATGTGTGTATGTGTGTATGTGTGTATGTGTGTATGTGTGTATGTGTGTATGTGTGTATGTGTGTATGTGTGTATGTGTGTATGTGTGTATGTGTGTATGTGTGTATGTGTGTATGTGTGTATGTGTGTATGTGTGTATGTGTGTATGTGTGTATGTGTGTATGTGTGTATGTGTGTATGTGTGTATGTGTGTATGTGTGTATGTGTGTATGTGTGTATGTGTGTATGTGTGTATGTGTGTATGTGTGTGTGTGTGTATGTGTGTGTGTGTGTATGTGTGTGTGTGTGTATGTGTGTGTGTGTGTATGTGTGTGTGTGTGTGTGTATGTGTGTGTGTGTGTGTGTGTGTGTGTGTGTGTGTGTGTGTGTGTGTGTGTGTGTGTGTGTGTGTGTGTGTGTGTGTGTGTGTGTGTGTGTGTGTGTGTGTGTGTGTGTGTGTGTGTGTGTGTGTGTGTGTGTGTGTGTGTGTGTGTGTGTGTGTGTGTGTGTGTGTGTGTGTGTGTGTGTGTGTGTGTGTGTGTGTGTGTGTGTGTGTGTGTGTGTGTGTGTGTGTGTGTGTGTGTGTGTGTGTGTGTGTATGTGTGTATGTGTGTATGTGTGTATGTGTGTATGTGTGTATGTGTGTATGTGTGTATGTGTGTATGTGTGTATGTGTGTATGTTTGTATGTGTGTATGTTTGTATGTTTGTATGTTTGTATGTTTGTATGTTTGTATGTTTGTATGTTTGTATGTTTGTATGTTTGTATGTGTGTATGTTTGTATGTTTGTATGTTTGTATGTTTGTATGTTTGTATGTTTGTATGTTTGTATGTTTGTATGTTTGTATGTTTGTATGTTTGTATGTTTGTATGTTCGTATGTTCGTATGTTCGTATGTTCGTATGTTCGTATGTTCGTATGTTCGTATGTTCGTATGTTTGTATGTTTGTATGTTTGTATGTTTGTATGTTTGTATGTTTGTATGTTTGTATGTTTGTATGTTTGTATGTTTGTATGTTTGTATGTCTGTATGTTTGTATGTGTGTATGTGTGTATGTGTGTATGTGTGTATGTGTGTATGTGTGTATGTGTGTATGTGTGTATGTGTGTATGTGTGTATGTGTGTGTGTGTGTGTGTGTGTGTGTGTGTGTGTGTGTGTGTGTGTGTGTGTGTGTGTGTGTGTGTGTGTGTGTGTGTGTGTGTGTGTGTGTGTGTGTGTGTGTGTGTGTGTGTGTGTGTGTGTGTGTGTGTGTGTGTGTGTGTGTGTGTGTGTGTGTGTGTGTGTGTGTGTGTGTGTGTGTGTGTGTGTGTGTGTGTGTGTGTGTGTGTGTGTGTGTGTGTGTGTGTGTGTGTGTGTGTGTGTGTGTGTGTGTGTGTGTGTGTGTGTGTGTGTGTGTGTGTGTGTGTGTGTGTGTGTGTGTGTGTGTGTGTGTGTGTGTGTGTGTGTGTGTGTGTGTGTGTGTGTGTGTGTGTGTGTGTGTGTGTGTGTGTGTGTGTGTGTGTGTGTGTGTGTGTGTGTGTGTGTGTGTGTGTGTGTGTGTGTGTGTGTGTGTGTGTGTGTGTGTGTGTGTGTGTGTGTGTGTGTGTGTGTGTGTGTGTGTGTGTGTGTGTGTGTGTGTGTGTGTGTGTGTGTGTGTGTGTGTGTGTGTGTGTGTGTGTGTGTGTGTGTGTGTGTGTGTGTGTGTGTGTGTGTGTGTGTGTGTGTGTGTGTGTGTGTGTGTGTGTGTGTGTGTGTGTGTGTGTGTGTGTGTGTGTGTGTGTGTGTGTGTGTGTGTGTGTGTGTGTGTGTGTGTGTGTGTGTGTGTGTGTGTGTGTGTGTGTGTGTGTGTGTGTGTGTGTGTGTGTGTGTGTGTGTGTGTGTGTGTGTGTGTGTGTGTGTGTGTGTGTGTGTGTGTGTGTGTGTGTGTGTGTGTGTGTGTGTGTGTGTGTGTGTGTGTGTGTGTGTGTGTGTGTGTGTGTGTGTGTGTGTGTGTGTGTGTGTGTGTGTGTGTGTGTGTGTGTGTGTGTGTGTGTGTGTGTGTGTGTGTGTGTGTGTGTGTGTGTGTGTGTGTGTGTGTGTGTGTGTGTGTGTGTGTGTGTGTGTGTGTGTGTGTGTGTGTGTGTGTGTGTGTGTGTGTGTGTGTGTGTGTGTGTGTGTGTGTGTGTGTGTGTGTGTGTGTGTGTGTGTGTGTGTGTGTGTGTGTGTGTGTGTGTGTGTGTGTGTGTGTGTGTGTGTGTGTGTGTGTGTGTGTGTGTGTGTGTGTGTGTGTGTGTGTGTGTGTGTGTGTGTGTGTGTGTGTGTGTGTGTGTGTGTGTGTGTGTGTGTGTGTGTGTGTGTGTGTGTGTGTGTGTGTGTGTGTGTGTGTGTGTGTGTGTGTGTGTGTGTGTGTGTGTGTGTGTGTGTGTGTGTGTGTGTGTGTGTGTGTGTGTGTGTGTGTGTGTGTGTGTGTGTGTGTGTGTGTGTGTGTGTGTGTGTGTGTGTTGTGTGTGTGTGTGTGTGTGTGTGTGTGTGTGTGTGTGTGTGTGTGTGTGTGTGTGTGTGTGTGTGTGTGTGTGTGTGTGTGTGTGTGTGTGTGTGTGTGTGTGTGTGTGTGTGTGTGTGTGTGTGTGTGTGTGTGTGTGTGTGTGTGTGTGTGTGTGTGTGTGTGTGTGTGTGTGTGTGTGTGTGTGTGTGTGTGTGTGTGTGTGTGTGTGTGTGTGTGTGTGTGTGTGTGTGTGTGTTGTGTGTGTGTGTGTGTGTGTGTGTGTGTGTGGTGTGTGTGTGTGTATGTATGTATGTGTATGTATGTATGTGTATGTATGTATGTATGTATGTATGTATGTATGTATGTATGTATGTATGTATGTATGTATGTATGTATGTATGTATGTATGTATGTATGTATGTATGTATGTATGTATGTATGTATGTATGTATGTATGTATGTATGTATGTATGTATGTATGTATGTATGTATGTATGTATGTATGTATGTATGTATGTATGTATGTATGTATGTATGTATGTATGTATGTATGTATGTATGTATGTATGTATGTATGTATGTATGTATGTATGTATGTATGTATGTATGTATGTATGTATGTATGTATGTATGTATGTATGTATGTATGTATGTATGTATGTATGTATGTATGTATGTATGTATGTATGTATGTATGTATGTATGTATGTATGTATGTATGTATGTATGTATGTATGTATGTATGTATGTATGTATGTATGTATGTATGTATGTATGTATGTATGTATGTATGTATGTATGTATGTATGTATGTATGTATGTATGTATGTATGTATGTATGTATGTATGTATGTATGTATGTATGTATGTATGTATGTATGTATGTATGTATGTATGTATGTATGTATGTATGTATGTATGTATGTATGTATGTATGTATGTATGTATGTATGTATGTATGTATGTATGTATGTATGTATGTATGTATGTATGTATGTATGTATGTATGTATGTATGTATGTATGTATGTATGTATGTATGTATGTATGTATGTATGTATGTATGTATGTATGTATGTATGTATGTATGTATGTATGTATGTATGTATGTATGTATGTATGTATGTATGTATGTATGTATGTATGTATGTATGTATGTATGTATGTATGTATGTATGTATGTATGTATGTATGTATGTATGTATGTATGTATGTATGTATGTATGTATGTATGTATGTATGTATGTATGTATGTATGTATGTATGTATGTATGTATGTATGTATGTATGTATGTATGTATGTATGTATGTATGTATGTATGTATGTATGTATGTATGTATGTATGTATGTATGTATGTATGTATGTATGTATGTATGTATGTATGTATGTATGTATGTATGTATGTATGTATGTATGTATGTATGTATGTATGTATGTATGTATGTATGTATGTATGTATGTATGTATGTATGTATGTATGTATGTATGTATGTATGTATGCATATATGTATGTATGTATAGTACCACAGGTTAATTGATGCACCATCGCGTAATGACGGGCACTCGCGCGCGTGCCTATGTGTGCATATGTGCAGGCTTTTCCTACGTACAAGGTGCGCTACTTGTGTGGGTGGAACGAGCGCGTATACGCGATGATGCGGAGGCGCTCATCTATCGTTGTTCAAACGGCTCGTGCATGGGTTTGCCAGCACAGGACGCGCACGCATTAGCAGGATTACGAAAAGTTGTACCCCAAGTCGATTATAAGGAGGGCAAACGCGTTTAAACGATAGAACTGGTGGAGATGCGAGACTGTGTGTAACGTATCTGTGTGCATACGTTGCATTAAAAACTCCTGATGTACCTATATGTGCATGATGAGTTTTTGACTACCTTGCTCCCAATGCTTCATCTCGTATATGAATATATTAATATTGTTGATGATATTGTCGTTTTCGTTATTATTCGTTTTATCGTACATTGTGATGAGTTGATGAAGATAAAGGTACAGAAAATTGTGGAAATTCCATGCGCATTGCGTGCATGAAATTTTCGTAATTTGCCACGCTTTTTTTCTTCTTAATTCTAAAAAGAAATAATAATTCGTCATTGGAATCAGTTTATTAATGGGAATCTTTGATGATAATTATACGTTGTGTACAATCAAATATTGCCGTTAATCGAATAGTTCTAATAAAAATTATTATTTTAGTTTCCTTCAAGTATTTTATCACAGTTTATTTACTATTTATTTACGATATTACTATATTTACTATTTACTAATGATGTAAATTTACTAGGCTAAGGCAGGATTTGGAATGTATAGAAGCAGGTCGCCGAAGAACTAACAAATTACAAGAGGGTCTGTAAAAAGACGCAGGACGCCGTGCGTTGGAAATAAATATCTATCTTGTACTATTTACTATACTATTTACTATACTATATTGACTATTTACTATACTACTTATTTACTTCTTATATCTAAAATCCTATTATCTTCGTGTTTTATATAATACCGATTAATCGTATTATCATTATTTTCTATTATTTTCATCTCTTATCCATCATTATTGTTATTATTTTAAAATAACTCCGAAAGAACGATCAGCACGAAAAAGCCGGAGAAAACTACACCAATCTCACGCACATTCTGTGCAGGAAATTCGCATCATTTTCTCTACCTTCATTATCATATAAATTCTAAACAAATGAAAAATCTAAAATAATACTATTAGAAATTATGATTTTCGCTGGAATTTTATCAATTATCAATTATCAACTACCATTTTATCAATGGGAATATTTTATTATACACAACGTATCTACATTATCATTAATTATTATAATTGCCCATTATTATTATTATTATTATTATTATTATTATTATTATTATTATTATTATTATTATTATTATTATTATTATTATTTTGAAATATCTCAGAAAAAAGGGAACGGTCGGTACAATGAGCGGATAATTCAGAAATTATACCGGTCGACAAGCTTCACAAAGTTGTGATTCACATGTGAGTCTGCGAGTCCCGACAGAATAACCCTAGGCCGAGTTACTCGCCATCGTTATCCGTCGCGGCCGAAACCTCATCCTCCTCCTTTTCTTCGTTCTGTTCCTCCTCGACGTCCTCTTTTGCCTTCACGAAGTAGTGATATACCGGGAGGATGATTGCTCGAGCGTAATAGCGATGCTATATATATATTCATACATATATATGTATATATGCATACATAAATTTGTGTGCGTGCGTGCGTGCGTGCGTGCGCGTGTGTGTGTGTGTGTGTGTGTGTGTGTGTGTGTGTGTGTGTGTGTGTGTGTGTGTGTGTGTGTGTGTGTGTGTGTGTGTGTGTGTGTGTGTGTGTGTGTGTGTGTGTGTGTGTGTGTGTGTGTGTGTGAGAGAGAGAGAGAGAGAGAGAGAGAGAGAGAGCGAGTGAGCGAGAGGAGTGGAACGGGGGTAATGTACGTTACGTACACCTAACTAAGCGTCACGCATCGCGACGATAAAACCAGCGAGGTATCTCGAGGATAACGTTACTATATCCCTCCGCGAGGCATGTGCTACACACACCCTCCCCCCGCCCGCGCCCGCCCGACGCTCGCACTCGCCGGGTGGATGTGCCACGAGTGTCGTGCACGGAGAGGCCTCCTCCTCCATTAACGGGAAGCTTCGCCAAGAGCTCGCGCTGGAACGTCAAACATGATTTTTTCTTTTTCAAACGACCAAGAAAAACAAAAACGCGAAAAAAGAAGAAAAAACAACCTAAAGGGGCCATTACTTTCATTCACGTCAGTGAAAAAATGACAACTTGAAACACGTAACATTTTTTAATACGATCGGTAATTGGGCTTTATTTTTGCACGCATCTTAATTCGGAAATTGCGAATAAAAGGATGACGAGAATTGAGATGCCGACGAAACGAGGTATCGAAATTTCAAACGAAATATTTCGCTTATTCTTCATTCAAATTTGGAAACGTTGATATATTTTTTGTTTTTTTTCTTTACTATATCATTGTTATTATTATGATTAGGTTGTTTATTTTAGTTTTTTTTTCAGGAATTTTTATTGTACTATTATTATTACTTTGCTGTTTCGTTCGAACATCTTTTATCTATTTTTTCTTTTATTATTATTACATTTTCTATTTTTTCCATTTTTATTATTACGAAGACATACTTTATTTTTATCCTTATTTCTAACATTTTTTTAATACATTTTGGCTATTTTTCTTATATCATTATTATTATTATAACGAATAGGAGCGACGTCAAGTCTTGAAAATACGTTGTGACATTTCTCACAAGAGTGATTGATCGATGACGATATAGCGAGAGTGAGATAGTGTGAGAGAGGAACAAGCAAGATTGGGACGAGACTGCGGAAGATCCTCGCAATAAAGATGTCGAGGTGAAAGAGAAAGTTCACGGGAACATTTTTCGTATGCATATACGATGAACCGTCACTACATGCACGATATATATCTATATGTTTCCGATCATCACTTCCTGCTAACCGAGTTTCGAGCAATATAAAATATATTTGCGTATTATAAATGCGAGTAACGAGGCAAATGAATAATTAGTACCTCTCGTCGAAATTAATTACCGGTGTAGCGGAAGCGCGGTCAAAATGTACCGCACGGATCGATCAGTCAATGTAATTTGAAAAAAGAATATATATATATACATATATATATAACATAATATATATACATACATATATGAAGGTGAAATAAAAAATCCAATTATGCAATCCCCATCTCAAATCTTAAATATCATTAAGTTCCGAAGGCGCATTGATTTGTCGCGAAATAAAATTTTTTATCTTGCGTAGACTTGAGATAGACGAAGACCCCGAAATATTTTGGATCGCGTTGAGAAAGTGCAAAAGCGTACGAAAATGAGTATACTGGGGGTTTTATCTTCCGATCGAGCATGTGTTTCAGTCCGCCTTGAATAAACCTGATATGCCGACCGCTTCGCGATCAGTCGCCGCCAACGCAGGAGCGAATTTTCATTTCCGAGCATCACCTTTCATTGTTTGTGCCTCGTAAACGAAAGATAACGATGAAACGAGACGCGATGAGGGAAAGGTGATTTTCTTTACCGACCGACGGCGTTTCAGTCGATGCGTCAAAGATTTCGTACCGTTTGGAGGCCTGACAACGAAGATTAGATCGTTGGGCCTGCACTTGGACAACAAGAAAGCAAATTTACCTACGGTCGGTAACATAATGTTCCAATCGCGCATTGATCGTGAGCTCTTGACTCGCGGAGATTCGAACAGCAGGGAGAACATATTGCCCCGTCAGGTTGCGTTGTTTGATTTTTCAATTGTTGCGTTCTACCATCCATGTCCTTCTTTTGTCCCATCCATGGAGAAATGTTCCCTCGGAATTCTGTAACCTCAGAACTGCAGAAAGGAAGAATTCTTCATTACCCTAAAACGATAAACGCGTGCAAGTTGTTCGGAAATTTTTCGTACCGACCGGAAATGAGAGAAGCTCAAAAAATACCGACTACAGCCAACAGATGGCGCAGCAAAATTGTTCGTGAAAGCACCCTCGTAAACCAACTGTTTGGTGGAACACGAAGTTAGCCGGTGATCGCAAGGCTTAGACAATTTTTGGACAAATTTTCAGACGTATTAGCGAAAGATTGAAGCATGGTTTTCACGCCTTTATTATAGTATATCGGAGGGGAAAAAATACACGTCGACTACTTTTAGACCCTCTACACATGCAAACGACACAATTTCGCTATAGACGGCGCAATTGGTTCTTATATTTATCTTTATTATCATGAATACATAGTACCAACGTTTAAGGCTAGGGTTCATCGCTTAGGAATGGTTTCACGCAAAAACAAAATACGTGTTGAATATTTCAACACACTGGACAAACGGGCTGTTTTTCGTCAGAGATTGGTCGTAAGTATTTCTGACATAAATAAGGATATATAGATCGGGTGAGCCAACAACTATCAGCAGTAGAAATATTTTCCAACCTATAAGACATAGTACAAGAGCACACGACCAAAACTATAGCTCATAGTTTTACGGCCAAAACCGTATAAAATCGATAAATGGGATGACCCTACACTCAACCGGGTGGGCAATAACAGTCAGAAACGTAGCAGTTTTGGGGGGGGGCCTCATTTCTGTTATGTCAACAAAAATTGGCAGACGGTATTATCATATAACATCTGGTATTGAAAATGTACATAGATTTTGTTCTTTTATTCCTAAAGGTTTCATTTTCAGTTATTTTGCACTTAGCATCAGACCTGAGTCCATTTTCGCTATTGGGAGAAAACTTTTCCCACATAAGTTGCATAAATCGAAGAGGGTCATCGAGTGGTGGCTCCGAGGTTCATCCAAGTGGAGGCGCTTCGGCGATTTCAAATTCACTTCCATTTTTATCAAACTAAAAACTACAAATAAGTTCACACACGAAATATCACAACGATCAATTTATCCATACTTAATCTTGATCGATCATCTTGAAATTTGTTGTGTGAAGTTATTTTCAGTTGCTCGATAAAATTCTGAAAAATAGTAGTACCGTTTAAAAAAAATGGACTCGAGCTTTGAATCTCCGAAGCGTCTCCACCTGGATGAGCCTCGTAACGACCATTATGAAATCAACATTGAACGATACAACTCTTGTCGGAAAAGTTTCCTCCTAAGTCTCGTAGATTAAGAATTATCTCCACTGCTAATCGTTGGGGTCTCGTCCGGTATATAATGATGACTTCAAGGGTTTCGAAAATGCTGGCGAGGCAAGAGCGTAAGCATTATTTATTGTAGTAATCGTAGCTTGTTTGTGACATTTGGTTCATGTGAGAAAGATAATTCAAGAAGCAAATTTGGGGAAGAGATGCGTGCCAGAAAGTCACCCATGAGAACGCGTTAGGCTCTATATTGGAGTACATCTTATACTCGCTCTTCTAGCCGTCTCGCCCATCTCACTATCTTCTCTCCCCACATTTATGTCACGCGCTTTGTTTTATAATACCTAACGGTCAAGACTATTGCAGTGATTACAAGTGCAGCCCAAATCATTCCGAGTATTACTAGTAGTACCGGCCCCGTCACCGGGGCAAGTGCGGCTTGTATAGCGGTCATCAGAGCGGTTCGCAGGGCGCTTAATACAGCTGTGCCTATCGCTTGCGCCATCACAATCGGGAATGTCGAACTCAACCAGAACACGAATAGTCGAATCAATTGCCATATTCTCGAAAACAGCCTCTTGATCGCTCGAAAAATCATCGATGGTAACCGCAGTAGGACATGCCGGGCTATCCACGCTGACAGCTTCGCGGTTATCTTTAATAGCCATGTTAACTGCGACCATATTCTGCTAAACATCCTGGTAACCCGCGATGTGATTCGTGGATAGATGCTTTTAAACCACGAGACAGTTCGTGGAATAATCTGTCTTATCCGCCATGCTATTCCTTTAATTATCCGTTTCATCATCGGTTTGATTCGTTCAGTTATCCGTTTTGTCTGCAATTTGATTTCTTCGGTTAGCCGGTTTCCCTGCGATTTGATTCCTTCGGTTAGGCGCCTTGTCTGTGACGAGTTTCGCTCAAGTTCCGATTCTAGCTCCAAGCCTGGTTCATCATCCGGCTCTGACGCCGAGTTTGGTTCATCAGCCGGCGCTGGCGCCGAGTTTGGTTCATCATTCGGGACTGGCGCCGAGTTTGGCTTATCATCCGACTCAGGCGCCGAGTTTGGTTTATCATCCGGCTCTGGCGCCGAGTTTGGTTCATCATCCGGCTCTGGCGCCGAGTTTGGTTCATCATTTGGGACGGGCGCCGAGTTTGGTTTATCATCCGGCTCTGGCGCCGAGTTTGGTTCATCAGCCGGGACTGGCGCCAAGTTCGGTTCATCATTCGGGACTGGCGCCGAGTTTGGCTTATCATCCGGCTCTAGCGCCGAGTTTGGTTTATCATCCGGCTCTGGCGCCGAGTTTGGTTCATCAGCCAGCTCTGGCGCCGAGTTTGGTTCATCATTCAGGACTGGCGCCGAGTTTGGTTTATCATCCGGCTCTGGCGCCGAGTTTGGTTCATCATCCTGCTTTGGCACCGAGTTTGGTTCATCATCCGGCTCTGGCGCCGAGTTTGGTTCATCAGCCGGATCTGGCGCTGAGTTTGGCTTATCATTCGGGACTGGAGCCGAGTTTGGCTTATCATCCGACTCAGGCGCCGAGTTTGGTTCATCATCCGGCTCTGGCGCCGAGTTTGGTTCATCAGCCGGGTTTGGTTCATCATTCGGGACTGGCACCGAGTTTGGTTTATCATCGGACTCAGGCGCCGAGTTTGGTTCATCATCCGGCTCTGGCGCCGAGTTTGGTTCATCATGTGGGACGGGCGCCGAGTTTGGTTTATCACCCGGCTCTGGCGCCGAGTTTGGTTCATCATCCGGTTCTAGCGCCGAGTTTGGTTCATCATCCGGCTCTGGCGCCGAGTTTGGTTCATCATTCGGGACTGGCGCCGAGTTTAGTCTGTCATTAGGCGCTGGCGCCGAGTTTGATTCATCATCCGGCTCTGGCGCCGAGTTTGGTTCATCATACGGTTCCGGCTCCGGGATTCGTTCGTTAGACGGTACGTGCCTCCAGACTCGTCTGGGTGACGGCACCGGTGCCTCGGCTGATTCAGCAACTATTGGTTGTTCTCTCGACGAAACTATCGAACTGTTCTCGTCGATGCAATCAGCGTAACGGCTGCGAAATGAATGCAATCGAGCACGGAGGAAGATAAGCATCGTCGAATTAAGAATCAACATGGCCGAGTCATTTTCACGATTACGGAGGTATGATCATTACCACGAATCCAACTTTCGGATTTGAAATTTTTATATGATTTTAACGAATACTTTATGCGCCTATTGCCAACATTTAAGCTATTTTGACGGTTTAGTTTTTTCGCAATAAAACTGCAAAATCGAGCACTTTGAGTTACCGAAGCACGTCGTCTTATGGAGACGGTCAACCGGAAGTGCGGTGATCGTGATATTTCTGCTCACGTATCCAACTAAACCCGCTGGAAAACTGAAATTCGATAGATTACATGTAATAGATATTGTAAAAAATAAGAAAATCAATCTTTACCGTGTAGTTGAAGCATTAAATTACAAAAAAGTTTCAATTTCCGGTTGAAAATGGTCAGAACGACGAAATAATACCCACAGGCTTAGCAATATCGCGAGTAACAGCCGATGCGTTTGGCGAACATAACCCAGCTTTGTTTTAAAATTAATTTGAATAGAAGCCGCCACAAAATACGCAAACAATAATTTATGCAGTTTTATCATTTATCACGTATCAGTAGTATGTATTCTGCCTATCGTGTTAATTCCGCTGAGGTAATTCAAGCCTATTTTTATATGGTTTCCGGCTGATTTTTTTTGTCACTTTAGTCCGTTTTTATGGTGGATATGTCAATATTATTATTACGAAGATTACTACCAAGTCGTTGAAAATCTAATTTTTCAGTTTTTATTTGTTCACGTGTAATAAATTCATCGTTTACCACAAGATTTGGCACACTATAATCGATGATGCAAATAATCAACATTAGTAAACATCAATCAGAGCAGCTGTGGGTAAAATGAATTTAGACTCTTTTTTGACCTCGTGGAAGTGATCGTACCTCGTTAAAATTGTCGTTACTCTTTTCTGTATCACGGTGATATATTGTTTATGCTATATGATATCTATATAAAACTCCGGACTGACTGACTGACTGATCATCGCCCAGTCTAAACCACTAACTGCAGAAAGGCGAAATTTGGAGCGCATGTCGGATTTACTACGTTGACACCGTTTGAGAAGGGAATTTTCGAAATTCAACCCTTAAGGAGAGAAAAGGGGTGGCAAAGTTTGAATAGAAATTCAGAAAAATGTGGTCTGATTTACTTCAAATTTGATATTCGTGGTTCATGACACAATTTGTGAAAAAACGTATTTCACCGTTTTTTGAAATTCAGTCCCTAAACGGAAGGGGGTGGCAGAGTTTGTACGGAAAAAAAAATCGGGTCAAATTTACTTGAATCTTCGTATGTGCTCATTGACACGATAAATGAAATTCCAGCGTTTTTGGAAATTTGGAAAACAAGCAGTCCACCGATCCGAATGGAACAAGAACCAAAATTCTTCTAATGTAAAGCGATGAAAAATTGTCTATAGAATAATTGGAAAACTATTAATTAATTAAGGGGTGACACGCCTTTCTTTGAGGGGTCGTTTCCCCCCTCAAAAACGTTTTTTCACAAATAAAGAAATATACGTATCCAATAGTTTTCAATGCTTTATCACGTATATGAGTTTCAACAAAATCGTAGGCGGAAACTTACCCCCTTCGTTGGCATTGACGCAATCGTGCGTCAAATAATTCCGTGCCCTGTGTGGGATTGACGCAATAGTGCGTCAACCTTTATTTCCCTATTTAGGCTTGCACTGATTTGAAATCGGAACCACACTCGGGAGTTTTTGGGCTTGCTGAATCAGAATTTGAAGTCAAAATTTGGAAATTCAAAATGGCGGCGCCAATAAGGCGGACAAAAATCAAAAACTATACTCGATTTAGATGAAAATTAGTACTCCGGGATTTGTGAGGTCGCTTATTACGAATCTGAACTTTAAATTTGAAAATTCAAAATGGCGGCGCTACAATGGCGGACCGAAATTGAAAATGTTACTCGATTTGGATAAAAATTGGTACTCTGGGATTTTCGAGGTCGCTCATTACAAATCTGAATACAAAATTCAAAAAATTTTAATGGCTGATCTAATATGGCGGACGAAAGTGCAAAAAACAGCTCGATTTAGATAAATCTTGGTACTCAGGGGTTTTCGGGGACGCTGAGTGTTGTGATGTTGAACTCAAAATGAAGGAATTTTTCATGGCGAATTCAATAACATGGAGCATAATACAATAAATAGGTGGAAATATATGAAGCTTGAGTACCGAGTTTCATCTAAATCAATCTGTATTATTTGTATTTTCATTCGCCATATTTCTTCATCATTGTGGATTCCTGAATTTTGAGTTCTGATTCGTAATCAGCACCCTCAAAAACCCCAGAGTACAAGTTTTTAGGATAAAAAAATTTTCCTGCCATTTTGGACACTTTTTGTCGAATTCTCTCATCCAACGAAGAGGTTAAGTGATGTTCCTCGTGAGTCACTCCCTAACTTTATTTACTGGCAAGTCGTAATTCCCGGGGATCGAGTGATAAAAATGTCGCAACACGTTTGCGAACGTCATTTCGAGCCACGAAGTATTGTTCGAAACTGTGAAAGGCGGTCGAGATGGACGAACTCTCATTGATGTAAGTGTGAATTATTTACATCTATAAATTAATGGACTTTACTTCTCCCCTTTATAAAAAACCAAAAGTTTGTATAAAATCGTTACAAACTTAATTTATAGCAAAGTTAATGCTCTAGAAAAAAGAGTTAGCTCCAGTATTGCGTTTCTAAAAATCTAAACAACCTGCAATGCTCCGATAGAACCCCATAGTGTCGTCCGGCCTTATCATTCGCTATATTTCAATATATTGCCTATCATCAAATCCATAACGGCAAAAACAATTTGTTGTAAAAAAACAAATTCGCCAAACTGACAAATCAATAAAAACGGAGCCTTTTAAACATACACATGCGTTCATATCTTTTTTTATTCCTCTTCCACTATATTTATTTTCAGGTTCTCATTAACATGGTTAAAAAAGCAAAAATAAAAATAAAAGTTTTAGAAGCAAGCAAGGAGCGCAATCTACTACGAGTAACCATTCATTATAAGAAAGAAAAAAAATAAACCGCACAAATTTGTTCATACCAAATAAAACCAAGAGCCAAAACCAAGAAACTAAAACCAAATAAAAGTCAAGACCAAATAAAATTATTACAGAAGTTAGAGCATACGAGAAATATAGTCTACCGAAATAATAATTCTCATTTTGCCCGGGGAATGAGGAACCAAAAATACTCAATCATTTTCCATTTATATCGCCCTTACAAATATTGGGCCTGTTCTGGCTTGGTTCGGAATTGATATTGTAGAAAGTGTAGCTAAAACGAACAGACTCTGTGTTGATTTCGGAAAATCTGCGCCTTTGCACACCTGTTCGGACCCGCGTTTGGACAAATAACTGGTCGCGATTTTGCAAAATAGCTGGCGGCAGGCGGATTAAAGTTGAATGCAATTCGAACAACGGTGTGCCGTCATATGGAAGATTTCGTAGAATCACATTTTAATAAATATACGGTAAATATTCGGAAGTGGGGCTCCTGCTAGAATCAGGCAAATTTTCTTCAAGGGTTCAAACAAACCCAAACAAACGGAAACAACTCCAAACAAACCCAAACAACCCTTAACATTGTCAAACAACCCTAAACAAACCCAAGTAACCTTAAACAACCCTAAACAACCTCAAACAACCCCAAACAAACCTAAAAACTCCAAACAAAAATTAGCCTGATTCTAGCAGGAGCCCCACTTCCGAATCTTTACCAAATATACTCACATCTTACCACAGCCCAAAGGCGCATAGTCGTTGTAACCTTCGAAAAAAAGTATTCGCTGAAATTCGGTGAACGTTTCGAAGCGATAAACTACGGCGACGGTACCCGCAACGTTGTGGTCGCTGCCCGGCAATAGCGAAGCAGGTGTCATCCATTCGAGAAGGATAGAACTATGAGGAGTAGACTCGACTGGGCTCAATGACACGGTCTTTGCCACCTTGTTTGGCATTGGAATGTAAATAGACAAAGACGCGAATAAGCAAGCATTCGATCCATATTCAATACCGTAAAACGGGGTTAAATTCACAAAAGGTATGACTTTAACAGTTTTTGGGGCTACTTTAACAGAGCGCCAAAATACAGTTTAAATGTGTCCTCATTTAAACGTGTTTGCATTTGTTGTTCAAGTTTATTATAATGTTACTAAAGTTGAAAGCAATGTTTCTTCAGTTGATTTTGATCTCAATTATAATTACAAAACTGATTAAGTGCCTATAATAGTACCCTAGGCACTTGATATTTTGATGTAAAATGAAAATTTTGATGTAAGATGTTTCCTTCATAAAGATGACAATTCGATTGTAAAAAATGGTTGTTTTTCAGTTAATTCCATGTATGATACATAAAAAATTAATTTTTCTGTCAATATGATGTCGAAGTAACGCTTGTCCCTTGTGGTGAGTTGCATTTCAATGCATTGTCGAAGAAACCCCACATTCGAGGTTACTTTGACACTTTTTTCTAATATAAAAGATTGCGGGGTCTGTGGGCCTTGACCTTCTTATACATTTGATAGCCAGAGGACACACTGTTCTATTGGAGCAAAAGAAGGTAAATATTCTGAAGTGGGGCTTCAGCTATAATCAGGCTAATTTTTGTTTGGATTTGTTTGCGGTTGTTTGAGGTTGTTTGGGGTTGTTTGGGTTTGTTTGACCCTTGAAGAAATTTAGCCTGATTCTAGCAGGAGGCCCACTTCCGAATATTTACCCGAAAAAGTTGGAATTCAGGATGTTAAAACGAAGTTACCTACTAAAAACTTCTAAAACCTGTTCAAAGTAACTCTATTTGTAAAATGGGGTTGCTTTGAACAGGTTTTGGAAGTTGACATGACAGCCAGTAGCGGAAACAAATCATATGGGCGACGATAAGTGAATACACGAACACAAATGCAGAAACTTAGAGAGGCTCCAATCGGGGGACCAATCAAGGACCGAGTCGGGTATCATTGAGGCACCCTGGCAAAGAAAAATGCCTATAAAAAGACTTTATCGTGTTTGAACATTTTTTTTGAAGGTTCTTTAAGAACGCTTGGGCGAGGAACGAATTTGCTGATTTTCATGCCTTTTTTAAAAGAAATTATTGCTTCATCTTTTTAGAGACTGCGGGTATGTTTAATTACTACTTCTCCTCTCCTTACTCTCCTTAATCCCGCCGACGCTATGTGTCGCGCTAGTTTTGAAAATGCCGTTCAGAAGACCGCGCCACACCTCCGCCATTTTCAAATATTGATTTTAAAAAATACCATATAACAGCCCAAAGTAGTAATGTAACATACCCTAAGTCTCAAAAATGGTGAAGAAATTTTTCCTTTAAAAAAAACAATGAAAATCAGGAGATCTGCGTCCCCTAACAGTATGTCCCCCCTTACGGTCCCAAATTTTTGTTTAAATGAATCGAACTACGCACACCGATTCAACGTTTTCTTACGATTCTCATTGGTGATCGAGTATCTAAAGCTGCTAAATAAGAGACCCTTTGGATAATGAAAGAAAGAGAGAAATAAAAAAATGAGGAAAAGTTGACTTCCATTCGAAAGACGCGAGCTTCAGCGCCATTAGTTTTTGGAATTGGGCATCGGATAATGAAACGTGTCCGTGTAACGGCAAATATTTTGGGATTTTTTTTAATCATCCGACATCTCGATATAACGTGTCCCAAATTCAAAATAGCGGATAGAAATACGCAAATTTCAAAAAGATTTTGTGTCGATCCACTCGTTGCTGTCGTGAGAATTCCGTAAGGGATCATCACAGTGTAATCTAATATTTGTAATTTTTATCAATATTTTTTACTTTTAACATATCAAAAAAATAGTTCAATTAACGTTCGCATTTAATTAGAAAAATGAAAAAATAGTTATTCCAACGATCGCGCAGTATTTCTACGTTTGATGATTGGCAACATTGGTTCTATCTCCGGCTTCCCACTATTATATACACTTTTGTAGCGACCGGAAATTGGTTTTTGTATGTCGTCTCGGAATTCCTTCACAAAAATACGCAATTTTGATATATTTTGTATCGACCTCTGTAATTAGGTCGATAACCGACCCTGAAATTTTGCGGAGACGATTATTGATATATATATATATATATATATATATATATATATATATATATATCTAGTAAAGCTCAAAAAAAATGAAAATCCTATGGATTGAAGGCTGGCGATAGGATTACCGGATAGGTTTCGAGCACCGGTGGTGTGGCTTTAGAAGAAAACGCTTACCGGCCGTCCGCTCGTAACACAGTTGGCTGTGACATCTTTTGCATGAAATGCCAGAGTGACGTAGGTAACCGGATCATCGGTCGGGAATTCGAAAGGCATGACAAGTTGAAGGGTCGGAGTTCCCGACGCCGTGGACGTTTCGAAATAACGAATTGATCCGATCTCCTCGCCATCGACGTATACTTCGGACATAGCTTTGCAGTGCTGCATAATAATTAAGTAAATTGGAGCGGTCCAGTTGAGTCAAATGACGGTTCAAGAATTTTTTTGTCAATAAACCTTAAAAAATGCATCGAGGTATAAATTTATTCTGTGGATGTTAATTTTTTTTATAACATATACAATTGAAGCGCAAAATCATGTATTATATTTGTCATATATTTTCATGTAATATAATCGTGTCATATATTTTAAATATATTTTGTAATATATTGTAATATAATATAATCATGTAATATATCTTTATTACGCGAAAAAGAAAAACTTTTGTGTTACTACCAACGTGAAAAATCAAAAGTAAACAGTAAGAAGAAAAAAAAGGAATAGGAAAAGTAAAACATCATCGATGATTATTATGAAAAAACTGCTTCAGTGAATGTTTTGAACAACTCAGAATGACATTTTCAGCCATTTATAATTATGCCTATTTATACTTGTGTCACGAGGTTATTTGTTGTTACCATTAATTATTCATAAATGTTTCCGAAATACGGCAATTTCGCGGACATTCAGTTTGGCAGAAATGCTCTTCATTCGCTAGCCAAGATTCGTCATCTTTTTATCAAACCTTGATGGTTCAATATTGAATATATATAGTTTACGATCAGCAAGATGGATTTCGTTATCTCTATACGTTTACAAAGGTTTACCTAATTTACGTTGATCCGTTGTTAGAAATGGTTTATCTTCATGCTAAATAGTCAAAAAAATTATATCACCTCGAGCGTGGACGCCTTGCCCATCTAACCGAACGTAAAATTACATACATTCAGGGGGGTGACACCTTTAGGCAAGGAAAAAGATTTACCGATTTTCATGATTCTTATTTAAAGGACAGATTTCTTTATAATTTTTGAGACTTAGGTATGTTTTATTACTACTATTGACTGTTACATGGTATTTCTGATTAATCTTTAAAAATGGCAGGATGGCACGGTCTTCTAAACTGCATTTTTAAAACTCGCGTGACGTATAGCTAAAAAACTACTCGAACGATCCTGATGAAATTTGATATAAATCTTTCCAACCTTATTGTCCAAAACATGATCCTACATGCTTTTGAAAATTGAAAAAACGTAATTTTTAATGTAAAATATAGTTATTTTTCGGAATCTTTAATTTTCTTGTTTCAATGTACCATTGCATCGATTTTTAACATTTCTCTCTTTTTCTCGGTTCATATTCTGCGTACGAGTGTTAATGAAAGAAAAATCTTCGTTGGTTTTTTTCAGATTAATCTCTACGTGTCACTTCGTCTGGCAACATCAACCGTAACCCGTATAATTTTGAAGATGAATAACGAAAATACCATATAATAGTCAAAAGTAGTAATAAAACATACCCAAAGTCTAAAAAAAGGTGAAGAAATTTTTCCATGAAAAAAAAAACATGAAAATAAAAAAAGCTCTTTAAACCTTCTTTTACCACTGGTGTTTGATGCAAAAAATTTTTTTTTTAATCGTACAGGCTCATAGTCTTAACAGTAACATATATACAGAGTATCCTATTATGAATTGATAATGCTGCAACTGTCGATAGGTCAAAATGACGAATGAACAAATATAGAACGACAAAGATTTCGAAACGACAGAATTATCCACTCTCAAAATAACGTAGGTTGAATTATTCGAAATTTTATCCTTTGACCGATGACGAAGTCGAATATCTGTTGCACCAAAGGGTTATTTATTGGAAAGTTCATTTATTCGAGAACATATATTCAGACAGTCTGCAGTTTGAGTCATATAATTACAGATTCGAACAATCTACAACATTCATATCTCCGAAAAAAAAGTGAGTATTTAATATTCGTAATACCGTCTATAGCAAAAAGCCATATATCGAACCAAGGACATCGCCAAGTAATGGGCCGGGGGGGGGGGCAAGATGGGGAAGGGAGGGTGGGGTAAATACGAATTTTAGACATTTCAGACCCTCATATACGAGCTTTCAAATATTAGGTTGATAAAAAAGTGTTGTCGCAAAAAATTTTTAAATGTTTTTTTACGTATTGACGCAATATGACATCGAGCTATGTCGAGAATATTCTAGAATGTTTTCTACTCTTTCGCGTGACAGGCCATAAAAGGACGAGCGCGCGTTCTAGTAGACAGAACTGGCTTCGATCTCGCAGGAGCGAATATATTGTTGATTAGAAATGTTTTGTATAAGATATATAAATAAATAAATTACATAGAAATTATTGCGACAAAACTTTTTTATCGACCTAATATCTAGGGGGGCCTGCCCCCCCCCCCCTTGCTGACGCCCTGGATCGAGACTACAAACTTTGAATTTGTAGATCTTAGAAAGGCAAACGATCGATGGTCCGAAATGGCGAATACCTAAATGGCGAACATGACATGGCTGTCTGAACCGACTGACCACTAACGCCATCTGCCATCTTCATTCTGAAGCGCAAGTATAGTATTGCTCGATCTCAAGTTTTCGCTATTCGAAATGTTCGCCATTTTGAACCATCGCTATTTTAACTGAACAACTTTTTGGTCCTTCGCTTTAATGATTTCGAAATTGTTGTAATGTTTACAATTGTCGTAAAATTATTGTAATATTTACAATTCGACGATTTGGGGTCTCGAATTGTTTGGTGTATATATACAGGCGAATGGAAATTGTATCTCTCATTACTTTGTCAAACGACATTTTCCGAGTAAAAATATTGTCGGGCTGGCCTGATATTTGATCCGGGCCTGATCACGTTGTAGTACGGAAGCCTTACTTAAGGTATGCCGTAATTTGCCTGATCCGGCTGGTGTCAGGCCATAGTCAGGCAACTGGATGTACGGTCTCCTCCAGTTGCCTGATCTGGCTAGCCTCGAGCTGTGGTCAAGCAACTGGATTTACGGCTCAAGTCAATTCACCTGACCCGGCTAGTATCACGCGATGGTCGAGCAACTGGACTTGTACAGTTTGGCGGTAAATACGTGCCTAACCTCATCTTGTCGAATGGTAGAGACACACGAGAGAAGCACGAGACATATCGATAAGTTAGTATAACAATTAATTTTTTCCAAAGACTTTTAACATTTTTATATCTATAAGCATAAATTAGTTCAAATCTATGACTATGAATTTATTTTAAATTTATGACTATAAATTAACATACGACTATAAAATAATCATGTGCGACTTAACCCGGACGGGAGAAGCCAAACAAATAATGGTAAGTTGACATCGTAGTTATACTTCAGTAAACGTAATGCCATTGGTGAAGGTTAGTCCATTCACTGAACTGTACTACGTAGTCAACTTACCATTGTTCGGTTGGTACACCGATGAATGTAATGCCATCAGTGCAGGTTACCCCAGACAGCGTAGGCCAACTGAACAATAATAAGTTGACTGTGTAGTTCAGTCCGGTGGATGTAATGCCATCGGTGCAGGTTAGTCCATTCGAAATGCACTCCGAATAGGCATTACATTCACCGAATCGTACTACGCTGACAACATACCACTATTTGGCTGGCCTACACTGCACAAACTAGCCTGCACCGATGGCATCACATTCACCAGACTGCATTATGCGGTCAACTTACCATTTTATGGTTGGCCTATGCTGTCTGGGCTAACCTGCACCGATGGTATCACATTCATTGATTGGCCTACGCTGTCCGGGCTAATCGGCACCGATGACACCACATTCATCGGTGCGGGTTCGCCTGGACAGCGCAGGCCAACCAGAGATTTTTTATTTCATTTAATTTTCATTTGCTTCAATTTTGATTTAATTTAATTTTTACTTTATTTAAGGCATTATTTATAATTTTGTGCCTTTTTTCATTTTGAATATTCGTAGTACTTTTTCATTTCAGGAATAAATAGAGCCTCCTGAAGCCTCAAAAAAATGAAGCAGTGATCAGGCCTTCGTTTTTTACTCTGATCAGGCCTTGATTTTGTACGCTTATGAAGCCTCGATCAGGCCGAAGTTAGGGATTGCGTTTTAAAATTGATCAGAGCTTGATAACAAATCCCGATCAAGGCCGGATAATAAAATCGGGATGCCTGATCAGGTCTTTATTGCAGCCGGAGCACGATTTCTACTCGGGTTGTTTTCGCTATAAACCAACTTTGAGATTTTAGTATTCACGATTTCGATTAACTATTTTACAGACTATCATAAGATTGATCTATCTATATTGGAACGTTCGTCATTACTGAATTCGAAATTGCGGTCGTTCTTAATATTGATCTTTCGCATTCTCGATCCCCACCCAACTTGACCTTTATACACATTTACTCATTACATTGTTTATTAGGGTGGTTAAAAAAAATCGATTTTCGTTTCTCAACGGAAAGTTGAAGCATGTTAAGAAAAATAAAGTTTTGCAAAATTTGAGTGGTTTAAAGAATTTTTTAGTTAGTGCTCAAACGCCTTTTTCATGTTTTTTCATGATTATCGGAGTATTAATTTTTTTATCTCGATGCAGATAATGTTAGTGCGTGATCCAATGTAAGTCTTGATTTCGTTTACTCTGTAACAATACACAATTTTTATTTTAATATTTTTTTACCATAAACAATTTGTAATTGCAGATTAAGAATCAATATATGCAATTCGGTTGTGAAAATTATATCAACCACTTGTTGAACAATAACACGGTGTTTACATCACTGAACGTCTAACATACATGCGTGTTTTTTAGAGTAATATGTTGTTTTGGAGTAAGAAAACAAACGAAGAAAAAAAATTGACGAAAAATCGAAAAAATAAATAAAAGTCATTTGAGCACTACCTAAAAAATGTTTAGACGTCTCAAATTTCGTATGGATTCCTTTTTCATAACGTAGTAACATTTTCTGTTGAGTACCGCGAAAAAATAATTCATTTTTTTTAACCACCATATTGTTTATACTCATTATCTTTTATGAGTATCCTTTAGCTTGACCTTTATACTCATATAGCGTGTCGAGCTGAATGAGCATTTACCTAAATGGGTAAATGTATCACTTTCGATGTTCAATATGAGTCAGTCAATGCTAGTGTAAAAATCAAATCGATACGCACCAAGGCTGAGGTAGTGTACCCGGGAGCTCCTGCCAGTACGATGGCTACGAGAGGCGCGATCGCGATTACCTTCATATCGACGAACATCTCTCTAAAATAGTCAGCACTGCTTTCTGCGCGTCGAAAATCCTTGAGCTAGACAAACGAATCGCATTTAGGGTGTAGTTTCGAAAAGCTCATACCTCTGATTAATTTGAAATTTCGTGTACCCGTGTATTTTGACTCGCTGATTACGAATATCATAGTGAAAATACCCGCTAATTTGATTTTCAAGGTCAACACTTACGAACACTGATTTCTTAACAGTTTTTCTGTTTTATTTTATTAAACATTCATTTCAGAGAAAAATGTTCCACTAAAGTTGTAGCCTATGAAAATATTGATATTTTATGTTCTAAACAGTTTTTATCTGAAACCATTCCGTTTTGAGAAAAATGGGATAATGCTCCAATAATTGAAAATTGTTTAGCTCCATTAGGTTCGATATCGTCTACTTACGTGGTTTACCGCGGCAAGGTTGGAGTTTAAGTCTTTGAAGTGCATGTTTTTTTTCCTTTCTTGTTTTTTTTTTGTTTTTTTTTTAAATATTTTTTTTCTTTTATGTTTGTTTCTTTTTGTATTATATACTATTTTTGCTTTTTTTGGGAATCAGTCAATTTTAAAGTGCATGTCTTATTCTGCTTTTTTCTTTTTTTTCTTTTATTCTAGTTTCTTTTTGTATTATATACTAATTTTGCATGTTCTGTGATTCAATCGATTTTAAAGTGCATGTTTTCTTTTGCTTTTCTGTTTTTTTTATTTATTTAAAAAAAAATTCTTTTTCTTAGATTGTTTTTGTATTATATACTATTTTTGCATTTTTGTTTGCGTTTGTTTGGGTTGTTTGGGTTTGGTTTTTATTATTGGGCTTGCTTGGACTTCTTGTTTCATTTTGTTTCTTTTTTACTTTGGGTTGTTTGGGCTGTTTTGTTTAGATTTGTGTTTGCATTTTTTTGTTGTTATTGTTTCAGTTTGAATTTGGTTTTTTTCTTTGCGTTTATGTGGGCTAATGAAAATTATCTATATTCTTGCTGTTGCCGATTCGTTACTATAGATAAGTAGATAATATCGAACCTAATGAAGCTAAGCAATTTTCACTTATTGGACCTTTATCCCATTTTTCTCGAAATAGAATGGTTTTAGACAAAAATTGTATAGAACATTAAATATCAATATTTTCATAGACTACAATTATTTTAGAAAACAAGTTTCTCTAAAACGAACATTTACTAAAATAAAACAGAAAAACTGTTTAAAAATCAGTTTTCGTGAGTGTTGACCTTGAAAATCAAATTTGCGGAAACTTTCAATATAATATTCGTGATTAGCGATTCAAAATACATAGGTACACGAAATTCCAAATTAATCAGAGGTATGGGCTTTTCGGAACTTTATCCCGTATTTACCTGCAATCAAGACTACCGAAGTTCCCAAATCATAAAATTAGGCATTATTTTCATTAAGGCGTTATACGCAGTTAGAAATTCCAAAAAATCAATTTTTTTGTTGCATTTTCGGAATGTACAAATATGTGAGTATATTCTCTGAAAATTTCAAATCGATCCAGCGAATATTCTCGGAAATACACACATATTTGTAAGGACGCTCGGAGAGCTACAAAGTAAAAATCTTAAATACGTGAGAACGACTGTTGAAACTTCAAACGTGTTTTTCTCAAAACGGTGTTTTCAAAGTCGGTGAGCACAATTTCTCCAAAACGGCGCAACCGATCGGTCTGCAATTTTAACACAACCTTGTCAGATATATTCTTCAGGTATTGATCGGAGGAATAAGATTTCCGATAATTATTGCTATTTTTTTTCAACGATTTAACGAAAAAAATTTGGTCGAAAATCAAATTTGTTTCTTTCCGGAGCCACCATTTTGTCAAAAATTAAAATTTCGACTATTTCTTCGATCAATACCCGGATTCATCTATCCCCTAAAAGAATCTTTTTGTTTTTTTTTTTTCATTTTAGATAATCCAAACCGGAGATACTTTGCTCAACGCCGGACACTTATTTCGGGGACCTCTAGGAAACTTCCTAACGGACCAATGTTAATGAATATTTTTGAAAATACAAAATGCCAATCTAAAACTAAAAGATGCCACTACACTACACTGCGGCAAACTTTTCGTTTTGCCTAAATAAAATATTTTTCCAGAAAAAATTCGTGAAAAAATGACTTTTTTTGGTCTTGCAACTGCGTATAACGCCTTAAGCAAATTAGCCACGTATTTTTACCTGGTGAAATTTACCGCGACACCTACGACACCTTACTTTTTACGACCGTCGAACATCCGGCGCACAATTCGATGGACGGAATGACGGAACGATCGAATTACTAGACTCAGCGGTAAAAAAAAAAACGGCCCCGGTACTTCGGCGTATGAATGTTCGAACAATCTTTTGGAGTCTCGTTACAGGTATCGAATATTTATCCCTGTTGTGATAACCACGTGCCGCAATGTCACGTTGCACAAAAAAGATTTCTTCGTAACGCGATTGGCCTACGGTGCCGATAGGCATTTCCAGTTTAGCGCGTAGCTTCAACTAACGATAAATACTTCCGCCTCGTTGCGAAATAAGAAAGAGCGATTATCCCCTTATTGTTTGAATTTTTGTTTCTCAAATTTGACTCGGTGCATCTCGAGACGAATAAAGATACACCGGAAGTACACTGCACTAACAATTGTGTTGTTGTTACACACTGTGTGTAAAATGGCAGTAGGCACATTTTATACGTATTAGGGAGTCTTCTTACTTTAAGGGGCTATACCAGTGTGAACGCTGAAAATTTGGGTGATTTTCGGCCATTTTTTGGAAGAAAAGTACTCAATTAAATGTTTCGGAAAATTAAGACTATATTTGGCTATATTTGAATTATATTAGAAAAAAAAAATTCATAGAAAAAAATTGAGATCCAAGGCGCCAAAAAAAGTTCCTCCACTGCTGACATGATTCCGGCCGATTGAGTAGCTGAAACCGAAAAAGGAAAAAATGTCCTTAAACTGGAAGGTATTTCCTGTACAATGACGTAAGATTTTCGAAAAATATCAAAATCTAACAAAATAGCGTAGTTATGAAGAAAAAAGTCTGTTTTCTTGCCTATAAAATGGTCGTTTTTTTCAATGCCAAATCGTCAACTTTAATCCAATCAAAAATATTCTCCGTCATTGTAGAGTAAATATATTCAAGAGTACTCAGTTCAAGTTTCAAGTCAATCGGATAATCGCTCTTTGAGTTACAATATCAGCAAATTTGAAAAATCTCATTTCGAGAAAAACGCGTTTAAAGATTGGACTATCGATTTTATACCTACGAGCGGTTACTCTTTAGAAAGCTGTCATTCGGGGAGCAATAGAGATACAGCTTTGAAATTTTTACAGGATATTCTCGAAAGTATAAACTGTCGAAAAAGGCAAAAAAAAATCGATTTTTTGAAAGTGGCACACTGGTATAGCCCCTTAAACGTTGAAAAAGACTATTTTCACGATTTTTTTTTTCGGTTTATATTATAGATATTGATATAAAAGTTGTTACATTTAATACATTTGAATTTTTTTTTTAAATATATTTATATAACCAAAACAAACTTTGAACGCGTTTTTCTCGGAACAACATTTTTCGACGGCTTGTTGATAAAATCATCGAAACTACTGAACCAATCCTTATGAAATTTTAACCACATCTTCTTTACAACTACAGCGCATATCAAGATTTTTTTAAATTTTGATATTTACTTTTTTTTTTGCCAAAAACGGCGAAACGAACACGTTTTTTCGTTTTTTCGAAACATGTCCGCCATTTTATTATTTTTGCATATATAAAAAATCGTTAGATATGCGCTATAGCCATTGACATACTGAATGAATCTAAAACCGTTTGATTTTTTGTTTCGGATGATCCATCTCCGAGATTTCATCAACAGCGCAGACCTACAAATTTTTTAGGTCATTTTTCTACGTACCATTTTCATCTATTAATAGTGACTTAATTGGATGAAAAAATGTTTAATGTATTTCGAAAGTGTATTTATTAAGTGCAACAACTTTTATATCAATATCTATTAGGGGTGTGCGGGTACCCGATTGACTCGGGTACCCGATGTTCGGGTCGGGTCGGGTACCCGACGGGCTTCGTTTTTGCATTACCCGAATTTTTCGGGTAGCCCGAATTTTTCGGGTAGCCCGAATTTTTCGGGTAGCCCGAATTTTTCGGGTAGCCCGAATTTTTCGGGTAGCCCGAATTTTTCGGGTAGCCCGAATTTTTCGGATAGCCCGAATTTTTCGGGTAGCCCGAATTTTTCGGGTAAACTCGGGTTCAAAAAAATCAGTTGGCACTGAACAATTCATAAAAACTCACCGGGTGGGTCGATTTCAGCCCCCCCCCTGTGCTTATTCGAAGCGAGAAGAATGTAACTTTTATTTGACGTTTTGAAATTAAAAATACGCCACAAGAACTCCTAGCGAAAATATGTTTAAAATTGAAATACTATTTCGATACGATCCGCGAAAATAGACCTTTTTCACTCCGTAGGGTCAATTTTCGCGGATCGTATCGAAATAGTATTTCAATTTTAAACATATTTTCGCTAGGAGTTCTTCTGGCGTATTTTTAATTTCAAAACGTCAAATAAAAGTTACATTCTTCTCGCTTCGAATAAGCACAGGGGGGGGGGGTGGCTGAAATCGACCCACCCGGTGAGTTTTTATGAATTGTTCAGTGCCAACTGATTTTTTTGAACCCGAATTTACCCGAAAAATTCGGGCTACCCGAAAAATTCGGGCTACCCGAAAAATTCGGGCTACCCGAAAAATTCGGGCTACCCGGAAAATTCGGGCTACCCGAAAAATTCGGGCTACCCGAAAAATTCGGGTACCCGATCCGAATCATAGTCTAATTACCCGACCCGACCCGACCAATTCTGCTACCCGCACACCCCTAATATCTATATTATAAACTTATCAAAAAAATTCGGGAAAATAGCATTTTTAGGCGTCTAAAGTGAGAAGACCCCTCAACGTGTGTAAGACATAACGGTGTAAAAATAACACGGATAGATGCGTTCAAACAGCACATTTACGTGTGTTATTTTCCTATACACGTTAAAACGTGTTAATAGTGTCTACAGCCATTTACACACGCAAGTGTGTAAAAACAACACACTTATTGTTGCAGTACTATATATACGTGGGATGCGTCGGAATAATAAATTGGATAACAAAAGCCATCAAAATCGTCAAAATACCTGCATTCATTAAACTGAACTCAACAGTACTTATATATTAATATGTAGTATGTATGAGTGGTGTCACTGCTCGTGAAAGAAATTAGGAGGGCAGCCATAAAAAAATTCAGGGCCCAGACGGGTTTGAATATGAATTCCCTACTAGGTCTTTCCACAACACAATCGGACTAAGCCCCGACAGGAAAATAACAGGGTTGGGCAATTTATTCACAAAAGGTCGTAGCGAGGAAAATGATAAAGGGCCCCGACGGGATTCATCAGGGCGGTGGTTGTTACAGGGCATACAATATAAACTGTAAAACTGAACTTGTTTTTTATTTTCTAATTTCGAGGTAAATAATAAATAATCCTTTATTTGAAGAAAATAGTTTTCATTATTGCAAAACACCTCGCTTGATATGTATCCACTAATAAAGCTGATAATTATAGGGCAGTAATAGGGTTGCTTCATGGCTTCGATCGGGTTCTGTTGAGGTAACCAGACGGGCCCTGATTCAAAAGCACCTTTAGGCCCTCGTCGACAAAGTGTGACCGGCCTCCAAGGGACCTGGTCGAGTGCCATGTTAGGACCCTTGCAGAGTAAGAGAAAAATAATCGGGGCCTGGTGAAGGCCCTGGCTGAATTCTTTAACGGGTGTTTTTATCGTCTTCGCATAAGCTAGTTTATCGTAAAGCTTCACGATGACGGCAGCTTTTTGTTTGTCGGTGATGGGCTCGAAACAAAAATACGTCACTTAAGGTTCAGTGCATGGAGGCTTTGGAAAGTAGATTCCAATTTCAGGTTTTTCGACTTGACAAACTCAAAAATAATCCATCAATGAAACAAAAAGTTAAGACCAAATGTGGTCTTCAATTAACCGGTTGATCAATCGATGTGGAATCAACTAATGAGTTTCACGTGAGGCCGTAACCAAGGTGATTTTTTAATTATATGATCAATAACGTGCTATTAAGGCCTTAGGCCACAGTAACGGGTATAAAGTCATGTGCGAAATTAACAATTTTTTTCCGTATGAAAAAGTGATTCACTCATAAAATTAATTACACATCTATTTAGTATGAATATCAAGCTGTTAGAAAACATTTTTTTTTATGTACAAAATCGCCGACTCCTCGAAACTTCTCGAAACAGCTTTTTTCCAATTGGCGTGACAAATAACTTCCACAATTTTCACTCGATTTACTTCAAATTTAAAAGTTATGTTCTTAATTGCATTTCGCAGAGAAGTGCGTATGGAATTTCTGATTTATCGAAAACTTTTCATTTTATGAGCAGTTGTAATGAAATTTTTCACTGAAAATTCATTTCTTAAGTTCAAATACCTACAACTTTTGAATAAAACAATATTTTTATATTCCGTGCGTACTTCTCTAGGTATTCTAATGTAGATTGACGAGAAGTTTTGTTTTCTGTTCTAGGTAAAAAATTGTGGATGCTAAATGTCACACCGTGGAGCGCCTAACAAAAAAGCGAACAAAAGTGAATATTAGTAGTCGGCCATTTTGTACATCGAAAAAAATATATATATTTTTTCTAAGTTTGATATTCATACTAAATAGATGTGTAATTAATTTTATGAGTGAATCACTTTTTCATATGAAAAAAAATGATTAAATTATGTGCGAATAAAAGTATTATTCGCACATGATTTTATACCCGTTATTGTGGCCTAAGGCCTTAACCCACTGAAGCTGTGTTGCTTTTTCCCGCGTTATTTTTGCTCGTGTGTTGCTACCTACGTGTATTGTTTAGCCCAATGTGTGTAAATATGCGTCTTGTGTGTTAACTCTACACGCTTTATGTGTTTTGAATCAAGCGTGTTGTTGATGGGAATAGCTACGAAGGTGTGCAATAAATTAATGCGTAAAAATTACATACTCACGTCTGTAACTTTAGTTACACACGTCCAAGAATACATTCTTCACGCCATTCTTTATCTTGCTATCGAGGCTTTTTTTGGAATCTTCATATTTTTTTAACGGAAAACTATCGAAGAAATAGACTAAATTCGATACTTTTTTTCAAAATGCCATTTTGTCAATTTTTAGTGAAAAAAACCTTCATTGCAAAATACCGGCTTTCATACTGATTAATAATGTTTTTACAAATTTTGTTTTGCATTATATTACGGCCACAACCGATCGTGAGGATTCCCCTTTTTCGGAGACATTTTCAGCCTTAAAAAAGTAAAAATAAACGAGTAAAAATTGCGACGCGGTACCGTGTGTTTATCCTTTAAGCGATCCTGGCCGTGGCCCATACACGGATGGGTGACCGCAAATCGACCACAGAGCGAAGTCTCGTATCGAAATGATTACATAGCCACGTAAAGTGTCACGTAATGAAATAAAAGATTTTACCGAACGTGACGATATCGAAATGCTATAGATAGGGACTTTTGCGCGCAAGTCAATTAACGATAAATATTTCCATAGCTTCGCGGCCTTCGTGACTATTATTTTATTTTTCATCATTTTAGGCCTTACATCTTGTTGGAATGAAAAAATAGTTTAATGAATCAAGGGATGACCCTACTGCAGAATGGTCAAAAAATTGTTTTATTTTTCAAATTGGCTTAAGAGATGCTTTGAACCATCTAGAATAAGGGGGCCTTTGAATTGAGGCCACTTAGGCCCCCTGGGTTTTAGGCCACAGTATAACGAGTATAAAATCATGTTCGAGTTTAACAATTTTGTTTCGTATGAAAAATCGTCCTCGATACTGAGGGAAAAAACATAGTTCCTTATTTATGTGCTAGAAGCGCCATCAGTTACCAGTTAGGAGATATTGATATACAGCAATCACCTTGACAACGCCGTCTATTGAATCGAAAAAAAGCTTCACCCATGCATGGTCCCGAATTGTAAAAAAATAAAAATTTTAACGATAGTAAATATCCATCAATGTTCAAAGTTCCTAAAAATGAAAAGTTACGACGAAAATTCGAGGTTGTTATTCTCGGTATCGAATCCCCAAAGATGTCACAACACGTTTGCGAACGTCATTTCGAGCCATGATATATCGTGCAAAATTTGGTGAAGCAGCGTCCAGATGGACGAATTCTCACGAATGTAAGTATAAATTAATTACATACCGATATAAGCTTAGAGACTTTATTTTCCCCTTCTGCATACAGTCAAAACATTGTACAAAACCGTTGTAATGTTCGTTTACAACATAGTGTAATACTCTGAAAAGACGGATGCCGATAATTAATAACGTAGGAGATTTTTTAAATGACAAATAATTGTAATTCTTATCATAGGACGAGTAGTGAAAAAATTAAATATTTTCCATTCATATCGTTCTTAAAGATATGATTTATTTTTACAAAAACCCGCCCTAACACGCTGTTTGAACTTGCTGTTGGTTAGGTAACTTCTAGCAACGCTTTACGTGGCAGAATCGAGAACTACCGCTTCGCCTCAGGATCTGATCCTCCCTCCACAGCCAATGGCATAGAGCATTACAGAAGAAGCCAGCCTCTCATTGGCTGTCGCTAGCTAACGATAACGAAAACTGTCGCTAAAAGGTTACAGAATCCCGGCACGGTAGGCCTATTTTGTAACGCGTTACGATATCTTTCGTTATCGTTAGCTAGCGATAGCCAATAAGAGGCTCCCGTTCTTCTGTAATTGTGCATGCGATTGGCTGTCGCTATCGTTAGCTATCGACAGCCAATCGCATGCATGATTACCGAAGAAAGGGAGCCTCTTATTGGCTATCGCTAGCTAACGATAACGAAAGTTGGCGTTACGAGTTACAAAATAGGCCTCCTGGTCGCCACTTCGCAAAATAGCTTGCGGCAAAATAGATGAATGTTGACTGTACGGTGATTTCTTTCTTTCTTTTGTTGCTAAGATTGATAAGCGACGCTTCTAACAAACTCGACCACGTAATTTATACTTTCTATCACCAGACGATTTTCCATGGAGACTGGAGTAAAGGAGCCCGAGCGCGCATAGGAAAAGCATTATAAACGTGGACCCTGAAAGTGACGAAAAGGTGTAGTTCTAAATTCAGCCACAACAAGCGCTAGTGCAGGGAGGGTAGGATATGAAGTATGGCATCAGTGACGCTATGAAGTGAACGTATATACAAACTGGAGGATTCTTGGTTATCCCGGTTTGCATTTATTACGTGATTCTTGGTTCTTAGCTTTTCGTCTTCGAACGCACCAACAAGATTTACAAGGATTTTTTTATTTCGATATACATCAGTGCTGTGGAGTGCAGTGAGTGATTGCCCCATTAACTGTACGAAAAAAAACATTCATATTGTCCATTAGATAATAAATATGCGCACATTTTGTTGTTGTTTTTTTTAATTCGTTTGGATTTGATCGCGCATTGTATAAAAATAATTTTTTAATAAATCTTTCTAGGGTCTAGGTTGACTTGGCTTTGAATTTTGCCCAAAAATATTCTCTAATTAACAAATGCACGATGACAGAATTAATCGACGAACGAACAAATTTATTGTTTTTCTCATCTGTTTTGCGTATAACTCCGCTTTGAATATTCTCTTCTCTCTCTTTTCTCATTCCGTCTCTGTCATCCTATCTTGAGTACAGCAGCGCCAGCGGATATTTCAGTAAACATTTTCGCTGCTTTCATAGCCCACGTCCGCAGTACAGCGTTCGGGCTCCATGCGATTTTCTATCAAACGCAAAGATAATTTCAACCGCCCTTTCACAGCAGCTGCCTTCACTGCAGTCGACCAGTAGGCATATTCAACGACGCTGATCCATTGTGTTGTATTATATTATAATTTACTTTTATTGTCGATTCCATAGTATGGGGCCTCCCCCTCTTTACGTTCCCGCCATATTACACTTCTTACTCCCCAACCTTTCGGCCGCAGCCGACTTCACCTCTGTATCGCATTCGCCATGACACTTCTGCCTTGGGTATAGGAAAACTGCGGAAAACCTATACCAATACAGCCGGCCCCAGGTTCGCTTCCCAGTTTCGGAGCTAGTCGCGTTTCGTCGATAAATAAATCACGGGCTACGGGCATGAACACACACCACAAGCCCATATTTATTTTTTCTCCGAGCCTACGAAACTAGGGGTCGAACTCAAGACTATCCGGTGTTTTGGTTTCGAGGTAAGCACGCTAACCACTAACCAGCACATCGGCTTATCATTTACTTATTTGCTTCTATGTTCAAAAAATGCTAATTTATAACCGTTCCTTTTTTTTTACACTTCGGCGATCTAGTTATCGATCTATCACACGTGCCTATTCGTCTAAGTATCCGCCCGATCCACGACTAAGCTCATCCAATTATCAATCTCATCACTAGTTTGTAGTCATTGATTTAATTCTCGACTTTATTCGCCTGTGTCCGATTCCATAGTCGACTTTATTCTTCCAGTCATCGCTGATATCTCCGCCCATGGTGATTCAGTTTTCTTGCTTGCTCGTTGAGATAACTTTTTCACATCCAACTCTGCTCGTTCAGATATCCCTTTTACGTCCGACTTCACTCGTTGAGTCATCCTACTAATCCCCGATCTAATATTATCTGATAACGTGCTTGCCCACGAATGCAATCGGTCAGGTATCCAGCTTCCCCGCGACTTCATTAGTTCAGGCGATCCCCTTCTCCGCGACTTGATTTGTCTGGGTATTGATTTCGCCTTCGAGCTTGGTTCATCTGGCAGTTCCAACTCCGGGGTTGGTTCATCAGGCGATACGTGCGTCCAAACTCGTTTGAATATCGATGCCGGCTTGGCGACTGTTGAGTGAACATTCGGTGGAACTATCGAATTGATATTGTCGCTGCAAGTAGCATTGCGGCTGCGAAAAAGATGCATTCGAGCACGTAGCACGATAAATATCGTCGCATCGAGAATATACATGGAGGTCTTATTTTACGATTGAACAGTAGTGCGGAAAAAAGGGTAAGTTGAATACACGGGTGGCTAACGACAAAAATCGCCTTGACGTAACAGTGGGAACGAATCGTTAATCTTTTCGGCATTCCGTTGACATATTAGGTGTTGGAATTAATTCGTAGCGTTTTACAAGAGATGGCGTAAGTAGTACAGTTTTTTGTTGTTACCAACAGTAATGTATTCATCGCGAAACAGCTATAATTGGATGTCATTTGCTGTACATAACCTCTTTTTGAATCGTAAATAAGAACACTTTATAGTTTATTGAATATGTCAGAATTTGTGCCGAATAGCGTGTTTTTGTGGGGCGTTTTACTTCATTACTTTAATATAAACAAAAGTGCTGTGGAGCTCATCGTATTTGAGTGGAAGTGTATGGTGAACATGCTCTAGCTGAGCAAACGTGTCGGAAGTGATTTGCACGGTTTAAAGCTGGTGATTTCGACTTGGACGACAGGAAGCAATCTGGCAAGCCGAAAAAATTTGAAGATAATGAGTCGGAGGCATTGCTCAATGAAGACACATGTCAAACACCTCAAGAGTTGTCTGCATCATTGGGAGTTGACTTATCAACGGCAGGAAGACGTTTTAAAACTTTGGGCATAATCCAGAAGGAAGGACCCCATATGGGTCCCATGTGAATTGAAACCAAGGGACATTCAGAGGCGTCTTTTGACATGTGAACTGCTGCTTCAACGGGAGAAAAAAAAGATTTTTTTGCATCGAATTGTCACTGGTGATAAAGTCATGGGTTAAGCCCGGCCAACCATCAACATCAGTGGCAAAGCCAAATATCCATGGGTCTAAACTCTTCCTCTGTATTTGGTGGGATCAGAGGATGAACTGCTGAAACCGAATGAAACCATAACTGCACGTCGCAAAACCGGTACAAACATATCTGGAAACACTTAAATGGGAAGTCCTACCCCATCCACCGTATTTTCCAGATATCGCTCCGTCTGATTACCATTTGTTTCGTTCGATGGCTCATAGCCTGTCTGAGCAGAAGTTAACTTCTTACGAAGATTGTCAAAAATGGGTCGATTCGTGGATTGCATCTAATGACGAGGCGTTCTTCCCACACGGTATTCGTACCCTGCCCGAAAGATGGTGAAAAGTAGAAGAAAGCGATGGGCAATACTTTCATTAATGTATTTTTTATTTTTATTTAAAATAAATATTTTTTTTCATTAAATGAATCCCTACGAGTTAATTCCAAGTCCTAATATTATTGATGGTTAGAGATGTACGATATTTGAGACGATTTAACGGTTGTGGCAGTCAAGCCAATCACATGAAAAGAAAAGACTTGAAAATCGCAGTATCGCACTGAGAGAAATGGTTGGTGTTGTCAACTACTACAATAATATTTTATAGTCATAGTTACTGCCAAAAGTATAGTACTGCTTATTGATATGTCAGCAGTTGCATGAATTATGCACCTATGTTCAATGCTATATAATATAGGGGATTTTCATAAAATGGATATTCCCTGACCATATCAAAAACGCACTCCCCCAAGATCCTAATAGTCCTGACAGGGGTCTTCTCACTTTAGACGCTAAAAAGGCTATTTTCATGATTTTTTTGATAGGTTTATATTATAGATATTGATATAAAAAATGTTACACTTAATAAATACACTTTCGAAATACATAAAAACATTTTTTTTTAGTTTATTGATGTAACCCAAACAAACTTCAAACGAGGTTTTTCTCGAAAGAGGGCGTACATAGATTACGTAACGCAAATGGGGGGGGGGGGGGGGGTCGAGGTCTGCGTTACGTCACGATTTTAGAACTGTCAGAAATAGCAAAATTTCTGTATGTTCAAGTTTTTTAATTTCAAAGTCATCGTTCAGAGAGATGAAGTACAAGCTTTTATTATTTTAAGAAATATAATGAAGATGAAAAACCGTCATATCGCCCGCGACTTGATACTTTAATGTAAGTATCAATATTTCAGAAAAAAAACATAACTTTATATCAAGAAAAACGGAACGAAAACTTTGATCCCAATTTTCTCGAAACTACTTTTTTGACCTTGTCGTAGTGAATACTCAAAAACTTATCGACCGACTTTCAATTTTTTTTAACATTTTTTAATCGCAGTGACTAAAGTTGTACGTAGGCGATTTTTTAAATTTTAATCATTACTATTTTGAAAATTGCTTGAGTACAAAAAAGGGCCTTAAAGATAGAAAAAATGTCCAAACTGTCGGCATTTTGTAAAAAAAACCAAAATAAAAAACGGCTACGCATAACGATATCTACATTTGGATAGATATCGATGCATTGTTGACTTGTTATTTACAGATCATGAAGATCATAAAACCTTTCATGAAGATAACGATGGGACAATGAAGAGAATTTTTTTTCGTCGCCAAATCAGGGTTAATTTTTTTTTTAATAATAAAAATTGGTATAAAACTAGATGAATATATACATCATAAAATGAGTACAAACCCGATCCTTTCATCATTAGTTATTTCTTTTAAAAAAAACGCAATTATTGACGACAAAGCACCCGTTGCGTAACGGAATAGGGGGGGGGGGGGTTCAGGTCAGGCGTTACGGGTCTGTAACTCGGGGAGGGGGGGGGGCAAAAATTGGGAAATTTTACGTTACGTAATGTAAGGACGCTCCCAAACAACGTTTTTCGACGGCTTATTGATAAAATCGTCGAAAATACTGAACCGATCCTTATGAAATTTTAACCTCATACTCTTTGCAACTATAGCTATAGCGCATATCAAGGATTTTTTTAACTTTGATATTTACTATTTCTTTCACAAAAAACGCCATTTTGTTATTTTTGCATATATCAAAAATCGTATGATGTGCGCTATAGCCATTAACATACTGAATCTAAAACCGTTTGATTTTTTGTTTCGGATGATCCATCTCCGAGATTTCATCAACCTACAATTTTTTAGGACTTTTTTTTAACTACCAATTTCATCTTCAAATCGTGACTTAAATAAGTGCATAAAATTTCTTAATGTATTTCGAAGGGTATTTATTGAGTGTAACAACTTCAATATCAATATCTATAATATAAACCTTTCAAAAAAATGCATGAAAATAGCCTTTTGTAGCGTCTAGAGTGAGAAGACCCCTTAAATAAAAAGTACAAAGTGTATTAACAAAAATGATTTTGCTAGAAATGAAAGCTTATAAAGTGCGTACTATTTGCTGGCTCTACCCTATTTTTGCAGCGCCACAAGTTCTTAAAACTACTAGGCGCTGCAACTGCAAATCATTTACGTCTTCGCTGTAAGTGTACATAACCATAATTTTTATCGAATAGTCACTTTTCATAAAGTCTACTAGCACATTATACTCGACAAACATTAATGTTAACCATATGGATTGTACAAACTTGACTAGAAAAGTAAAAGTTTGAACAAAATCTCACGTACAGCATATAACATTAGTATTAGGTGTAGTAAAAGGAAACCCATTATTTTTGCCTTCAATTAAATGCAAAAATAATGGATTTCTTTTTACTACACCTAATATTTACTACGATAGTTGTGTGCCAATTTTGTAATATCACTGAACAAACCATATCTATATTGTCAATAGATAGTCAAACACGCCACCCGAATCGCATGTTTATATATACTTTGCGCTTATCGTTGTGTTAATCATATTATGATTGCGGTGTCAATGGACTATAGCAGGGCTTTTTACTATTCCCTCTTTTACCATCGGCGTTTTTTGTAAATACCATAGACTTTTCTCTCAGTGCGCCAAAACTCGAATGGACAATAATTCGTACACTGGTGCGCCGTGGAAAGATTTTTTAAAATTAATAGTTATATATGTATATATATATATACACAGATATATATACTCACATCATACCACACCCGATAGGCCTATAATCATTGTAGTTTTTTAGAAAATGTGTCCACTGAATCTCGGTGAACTTATCGAAGCGATAAACTGCGACGTTGCAGCCCATAATGTTGTGGACGCTGCCGGGCGATAGTGACGCAGGTGTCATCCATGCAACGAGGGTAGAAGCACGATTGGTAATTTTGACTTGTTGGAATGAAACGGTCTTTGCCACCTTGTTTGGTATTGGAATACAAATAGATTAAGACAAAAGTAAGTAATCATTTCATTTATCTTCAACATTTAAGGTAGTTTTATCTTTTGCACTAGTCATACCACTGATCATACTTGAGACCTGTACAATTTATATTTTTAACGTATGCAAAAAAATCATTTGTAATAACTAAAATTTCCCATTTGTAAACTGTTTAATGAATGTTCACGTTTAATTAGAAAAATGAAAAAATCGCTATTCCACCGATTCGCGTAGTATTTCTGGGTGTGATATTTGGCAACGTTGGTTCTATCTCGATCTCTTTTTACTCGTTGACGCGAGTTTACCCTCCATGCTTTGCATGCGATCTGTCGAAACAATGTCAGGTGCGGGAAATGTAAAGCATTGTATTCGGGCTACGACTGGTAAAAAAGCGTGGAAAATTTGTGTCGGCGAAATATGTCGGTTAAAAATGAAATATGTGTGGAAATTCGAATGAGTGAGATGAGGTTACGACTACAGTCAGCTGTTGCCTTGCTGTCGCGCCTCTTTATCGTAGCAAGTGGTAATAAATTCAATACCGGAAGTTCAAATTAAACTTGATATTACATGAAAATTAGGTCAATAAGCGTATTTTATTTCTGAGAGCATTGGATTACTGCAAGTGTTAAATATGTAAATCTGATTATTTTTAAGAATCTGTCGAATTCTCACTAATGTATACACTTTTGTAGCGACCGGAAATTGGGTTTTTGTAGGTCGTCACGGGATTCCTTCACAAAAGTCCGCAATTTTTATATATTTTTTTTCTGTAATAAGGTCGATAACCGACGCTGAAGTTTTACAGACAATTGTTAATATATTTAGTGAAGTTGAAGAAAAAATGATGACAATCCTATGAATTGAAGCCTGTTAATAGGACTACCTTAATGACGACAGTAAGAGATCGACAAACGATATCACCTAAGACAATACAGGAAGTAAAATAAAGAAGTTTACAAAGGCTCGAGTGGAGGGACCAATTGAAGATCTATACGGGCCTTATTGGGCCACCGGCACAGAAAAATGCACATCCAAAGATTTCACGATGTTAAAGTGGCATCGTTGGAACGAAATGAAAATTCCTTTTTTTCTAATTTCCCAGAATTATTTTTTACACCTGTTTAGACTACGAACAACATTCAAACGTTTTTTTTAAATCCTCATTGGAGTTCTAAAATATAAAGCTGCAAAATACAAAACACTTTGGACAATAAAAGAAAGAGAGAAATAAAAAAAATAAGGAAGAGTCTTTGGTCCATTCGAACGACCGAAACTTCAACGGAATAAGTTTTTGGTATTGGAACAGGGAATAAACTGTGTAGTTCAGTAACGGAAGATATTCTGGGATTTTTTTGACGCCGCTACATTTCGATGTACGTGTCCCAAATTCAAAATGAAGGCTCAAAACTTGAAAATTCATGTGGAACTTGAAGCGCTATTTTGTATTTTAGAAACATCGAATTGAGGAACAATCGTTGAAATACCAAATTTGGATCACGAATGGATTATGGAAGAACTGGGTGCAGGATCCTTTGTAGATGTGCACTGCAAGATTGAGTGAGGATCCGCATGTTGCTGTCGTGTTAATTCTTTAAGGGGTCTTCTCACTTTGGACGCTAAAAAAGGGCTATTTTCATGAATTTTTTTGATCGGTTTGTATTATAGATATTGTTATAAAAGTTATTACCGTTAGTAAATTCACTTTCAAAAAACATTCAAATTTTTTTAAATGTATTTATGTAACCCAAACAAACTTTAAACGCGTTTTTCTCGAAACAACGTTTTTCGACGGCTTGTTGATAAAATCATCGAAACTACTGAACCGATCCTTATGGAATTTTAACCACCTATTCTTTACAACTATAGCTATAGCGCATGTCAAGGATTTTTTTTAAATTTTGATATTTACTATTTTTTCGCCAAAATGGTGAAAAACTGGTTTTTTTTTATTTTTCGAAAAATGTCCGTCATTTTGTTATGTTTGCATATATCAAAAATCATATGATACGCGCTATGGCCATTAACATACTGAATCTAAAACCGTTTGATTTTTTTGTTTCGGATGACCCATCTCCGAGATTTCATCAACAGCGCAGACCTACTATTTTTTAAGACATTTTTTTAACTACCATTTTCGTCTATAAATAGTGACTTGAATAAATAATTTTTTTTGAATGCATTTCGAAAGTGTATTTATTAAGTGTAACAACTTTTATATCAATATCTATAATATGAACCTATTAAGGATGTTGTGTCCAAAATTGAAAATGGTAATCAAATTTTAAAAATTTGATACGTCATTATGTAAAACATGTGAAAGGTTGTGTAAAAATTTCACGATGATTAGGAAGCTGACTACTGAGAAATTACAATTCACAAATTACACGCAGCCTTATGGAAACTGAAGTAACTTTGCAATTATTAATTTTTTTCGTTATAAAAAATTATGCCAGAAATACAAAAAAAATCACACTTTAGGAAAACATATAAGAATATAGTGGCAACATTGCATAGACCGAAAGTAGCGGGAAATTTAAATACTCATTTTCGTTCACGGACGACGTCGTTCCTTGCACCATAAAGCCACTTTTGTTTTTGATATATTTGAAATAAAAAACGATCACTCATAAATATTTCTTCTACTTCGAGAAAACAAATAGCTAAGTTTGCTATTTGCTAATAGAATTGCAAAGGTACTTCAGTTTCCACAAGGCTGCGTGTAATTTGTGAATTCTAATTTCTCAGTAGCCAGCTTCCTAATCGTCGTGAAATTTTTGTACAATCTTTCAAATGTTTTACATAATGACCTATCAAATTTGTAAAATGTTAATCCCATTTTCAATTTTGGACACAACATCCAAAAAAAAATTCACGAAAATAGCCTTTTTTAGCGTCTAAAGTGAAAACACCCCGTACGATTTCAAACATCGGACGCGTGACCCTTAAAGATAATGCTTACCGCCTGTCCGCTTGTAATACAGTTTTTGGTAACATCTTCCGCGCGAAATGCCAGAGTGGCGTAGGTAACCGGTTTATCGGTTGGAAAAGTAAAAGGCATGATAAGTTGAACAATTGGAGGTGCCGATGATGGGGCCGTTTCCAAATAACGAATGGTTCCATTATTTTTGCCACGGAATCGTACTTCCGTCACAGCTCTGCAGCGCTGCACAATAATTCAACGAGTTCAATTGCGAAGACTACTATACAGCCGGGATGGTAATTCTTGATTCTTTTTTCGAGAACGGCTGAGCTCGCTTCGCCTATCACTGTTGAAGGATACTTATTTAGCTTTGCACTTAAGGAGGTACGATCACTTCCACGAGGTCAAAAAAGAGTCCATAAAACGGACACCATAAAAGTCACCATAAAAAAGGGACTAAAAAGAAGAAAAAAGTCAACTGGAAACCTATTAAAATAGGCTTGAATTACCTCAGCGGAATTAACGGGTTAGGCAGAACATAATTATACATATTATTGATACGTGATAAATGATAAAACTCTATAAATTGTTGTTTGCATATTTTTTGGAGGCTTCTATTCAAATTAATTTCAAAACAAAGCTGGGTTATGTTCACCCAACGCATCAGCTGTTACTCGCGACGTTGCTAAGTCTGTGGGCGCTATTTCGTCGTTCTGACCATTTTCAACCGGAAATTGAAACTTTCTTGTAATGTAGTGCTTTAACTACACGGTGAAGATTGATTTTCTTATTTTTTACAATATCTATTATATCTAATCTATCGAATTTCAGTTTTCCAACGGGTTTAGATGGATACTTGAGCAGAAGAACCACGATCACCGCACTTCCGGTTGACCGTCTCCATAAGAGGACGTGCTTCGGTAACTCAAAGTGCTCGACTTTGCAGTTTTATTGCGAAAAAACTCAACGGTCAAAATAGCTCAAATTTTGGCAATGGGCGCATAAAGTATTCGTGAAAATCATATAAAAATTACAAATCCGAAAGATGGATTCGTAGTAATGATCGTACCTCCTTAAGGGGGGAAATCCCTTTAGGTGAAGGAAAACGGAACGGTTTCTTCACCATTCTTGAGACTGCGAGTATGTTGTATTATTTCTTTTAGTTGTTACATGGTATTTTTTAATTCATCTTTAAAAATCGCGGAGGTAGCATAAAACGGGGTTGCTTTATCAAGTGTACCGTTGACAGCTTTTGGGGCTTTTTTAACAGAGAGCCAAAATACGATTTAAATGTGTGCGCAGCGAGTTTTTTTTTAAATTTACACGTAATAAGTTCAATGTATGCTTAATAACATACCTTTTTTGCAAATCCCAAATAAATAATCCAGCAGAGAAAAAATTATCCGTAAAAACGACCTTTTTCGGCAGTCACAGTAGTGTTCTCCCTTAATAAAGATGACAATTCGATTGTAAAAAAATGATTGTTTTACATTTAATTCCATGTATAATGCATAAAATATTTGATTTTTTATTAAAATGATGTCAAAGCCTTAATCTTTGACATAAAGTGCATTTCAATGCCTTGCCAAAAAAATCCACACTCGAGGTTACTTTAACACTAAAATAAATATATAAAATTGTGGGGGGTGGGTCTTGAGGCTTGACATTTTTATACATTTGATAGCCAAAAGACACATTGTTCTATAGGAGCAAAAAAAGTTAGAATTTAGGGTGTTAAAAAAAGCCACCTACAAAAAAAAATCCAAACCCTGTTCAAAATACGGTACGTTCTACCGTACCACACGATCTTCTAAACTGCATATTAACCCCTTCGTTGGCAGAGACAATTCGACAAAAAGTACCGAAAATGGCAAGAAATTTTTTTGATCCTGAAAACTTGTACTCTGGGGTTTTTGAGGATGCTGATTACGAATCTGAACTCAACATTCAGGAATTCACAATGACGAACAAGTATGGCGAATAGAAATACAAATAATACAGATTGATTTGGATGAAACTCGGTACTCAAGATTCATATAGTTCCACCTATTTATTGTGTTATGCTCCATGTTATTGAATTCGCCATGAAAAATTCCTTTATTCTGAGTTCAGCATCGCACTCAGCGTCCCCGAAAACCCCCGCGTACCAAGATTCACCCAAATCGGCCTGTTTTTTGCACTTTCGTCCGCCATATTAGATCCACCGTTAAAATTTTTTGAATTTTGTGTTCAGATTCGTAATAAGCGTCCTCGAAAATCCCAGAGTACCAATTTTTATCTAAATCGAGTAAAATTTTCAATTTCAGACCGCCATTCTAGTGCCGCCATTTTGAATTTTCAAATTTAGAATTCAGATTCGTAATAAGCGACCTCGAAAATCCCGGAGTACTAATTTCCATTTAAATCGAGTAAAGTTTTTGATTTTTGTCCGCCATATTGGAGCCGCCATTTTGAGTTTCCAAATTTTGACTTCAAATTCGAATTCAGCGAGCCCAAAAACTCCCGAGTGAGGCTCCGATTTCAAGTCAGAGCAAGTTAAACAGGGAAATAAAGGCTGACACACTATTGTGTCAATGCCACACAGGGCACGGAATTATTTGACGCACTATTGCGTCAATGCTAACGAAGGGGTTAAAAACTGGTGTGACGTATAGCTTAAAAACTAATCGACCGATTCTGATGAAACTTGGTAGAAATCTTTTGAACCTTATTGTCTAAAACACAATCCTAAATGTTTTTGAAAATAAATGTTTTTTTTTTCAATTGCAAAATGTAGTCATTTTTTTCGGTAAATGTAATCTTTTTGTTTTAAAGCGTACTGTGTAATCGACAGTTTTAAAGATTAATAAAAATAAAGAGAATTCTACGTTATCACCAAAAGTAGTAATAAAACATACCCTAATGTAAGTCTCAAAAAGGGAGAAAAAAAGTTGTCTTCTAAAAAAATTATGAAAATCAGCAATACCTTCCCGGCCTAAAGGTATCTCCCCCTTAAATGTATTCCTTTCGTTTTTTAATGTGAGTTAGCGACTCTTTTTCACTTGATACGATGGAAATGTAAAAAAAAATCGTAACGAACCGAGGCTCCGGTAGTATACCCGAGAACTCTTGCCAGTCCGAAGGCCACGAGGAGTGGCACGATCGCTATTCGTTTCATATCGACGAACATCCCTCTAAAAAATTAAGCATGGTTTTCTCGCAATTACCCGCATCAGGGGATCCATAAATTACGTAACGCAATTTGGGGGGGGGGGGGTTCAGCTTGGCGTTACGGTCTACGTACGTGGGGACAGGGTCGAGGTTTGCGTTACGTCACGATTTTAGAACTGTCAGAAGTAGCAATATTTCTGCATGTTCAAGTTTTAAAATGTTAAACTCATCATTCGATAGATGAAGTGCAAACTCTTATTATTTTGAGAAATATAATGAAGATGAAAAACCGTCATATCGCCCGCGACTTGATACTTCAATGTAAGTATCAATTCTAGAAAAAAACATAACTTTATATCAAGAAAAACGGAACGAAAACTTTGATCGCGATTTTCTCGAAACAACTTTTTTCGACATTGTCTCAGTGAATACTCAAAAGCTTACCAACCGATTTTCAATTTTTTAAAAACATGTTTGTAAATTTTCATCATTACTATTTTTAAAGATGGCTTAAGAACAAAAAAGGGCCTTGAAGATAGAAACAAAATATCCAAACTGTCGGCATTTTGTAAAAAAAAACCAAAATAAAAAAACGGCTACGCATAAGGATAGCTACCTTATGCGTAGATATCAATAAATGTATAGATGTATTATGTATAGATATCAGATACATATCATAGATATGTATTATGTATAGATATCAATAAATTGTTGACTTTTTATTTAGAGATAACCTTTCATAAAGATATCGATGGGATAATAAAGAGAATTTTTTGTCGTCGCCAAATCATGTTTCGATAATATCAATATCGATAATATCAAAAGAACCGGAATATCGGACCAAAAATCCAAGATTGAACAACCGATAATGGACTCGAATAATACCGGTATTCCGATATCAGAGTTAAAAAGATTGAAATATCATTATAATTGTTATTATTTCCATTTAAGTTACCTTTACTTGCTTTTTTCGTTTAATAGCCTTAAAATATTATTATCTAGTTTCCTTGAGGGCAACTTTAGATGCCCGCTGCTTTTCGCAGTCATTGTTTCAACAATGTCGATCCCGTTGATAAAAGTGGCCATGCTGTTGCATGCATGGCACAAGCCATTCAGTTTGTTTGCATTCTGGTAGCTACTACTAACAAGGGGACAGTACGGCAGTCGGATTTTTGTAATTTTTCGTACTCATGGTACGTGAAGTTCAGAGCTCGAATATTAATATCCCAAAGCAGTTCGACGCCATATTCAGAAATTTTCGAGAAAATTGACTTTGAAGTTTTCGAGCGCACTCTTACCCCACAAAGATGCAACGGTATTCGAACCGCGCTCGTGGCGTACCCGGTATCGCTCGAGTCTAGTAATCGCGGGGTCGCTGGTTCGAGTCTCACTTCGAAATTTTTTTATTTTTTATTTTTTTTTTAATTCGCATACCTCCGTCATTTAAATATCCCGAAAAATTTTTGTTGTATATAATCACATATTATTATATATAAATAATATAATATATCTATATATGTTTATATATGGACAAAATCCATATATAGTTATTTATGTACAAAATTCATTATAGGTATACATAATTATATATTTTCTCATATATGATCATATATTATTTATATATAACAATAGGTGATTATTTATAAAAAAATAAATAAATAATCCCGGGATAAAAAACATAAAGTCTATGCTAATTCACATATATGTAATTATAATTGTCAATGATAAATGCAAGTCTTATTTTTGATTATCTCTTGCTTCAAATTGCGAATAGGCGACGTAAAAATATATTTACATAAACTCCCTTGTAGATTAATAGGAATATAAATAGAAGAATAAATGTTGAAATATGTGAATATAACGCTTCTCCGGTCTTCAACAACATGATCAGATATGCGTGGTTTGCTTTGAAACTTTGCGATCAAAGAGAAATCTTCATGAACGTGAATGAAGTTTGTTTTCCGATCGATGTATTGAAAAAAAAAATTGCGAATGTAACAATGCAGCGTTTGTACGGTGTGCGAGATACCGTGAAAATTACTGTTTTCCTTTTTTTTACGATGGTTATCACTCTGGCTCGTGTAACATTACACCCGATGTATAAAACAAAAGAATACAGACCGAATAATAAAGTATTCAATTCCTTACCCGACGTTTTTCATTTTCATCCTAAAAATGTTGTTGGTTATAAATATTGATACTTGAAAATGTATGTTTATAATCAAGAGATAATTAAAAATATGACGCGTTTTTTTATTTAAAAAGAAATGAAAAAAATAAATAAATTTCGAAGTGAGACTCGAACCAGCGACCCCGCGATTACTAGACTCGAGCGCGACCGGGTACGCCACGAGCCCGGTTCGAAAATTGTTGCATCTTTGTGGGATAAGAGAGCGCTCGAAAACTTCAAAGTCAATTTTCTCGAAAATTTCTGAATATGGCGTCGAACTGCTTTGGGATATTAATATTCGAGCTCTGAACTTCGCGTACCATGAGTACGAAAAATTACAAAAATCCGACTGCCGTACTGTCCCCTTGTAAGCTGACTGGCATAAATCGTTCTAATTTTAATGTTGCTTGAATAATACTTATTTGTTTAGCATAAAAGTTTGCAATTTTTGTTCATTTACTCTATGTTGTGTTGAATATATTTAAGAACATAGAAGAGTATACTTGTACATATATAATTAAGGGGTTACCCCCACTTGCGATTTTGAAAAAATCGATTTTTTTATTGCATTTTTTTGAAGTATTAGTATCTGAGAATATGTCCTGAAAATTTCAAGTCGATCCGAACAAAATCGACTGAGATATGAGCGTTGAAAGAGAAGAATCCGTTGTGTAAACGACCGGCTAATGGAAACTTTAAACGCGTTTTTCTCAAAATGGCATTTCTGAAGTTGGTGACCAAGATTACTCGAACACTAATGAACCGATCTTCTTGAAATTTTGCAGGCTTATTTAATACATAAAAATGTAGTCTAATAGTTCGATTTTTTTTTCGAAAAAAATGGCCGTTTTATAGCCAAAAAAACGGCCGTTTTTTTCGTTAAAATCGAACCATTAACTTTGACTATCCGCCATTTTGTGAAAAATGAATATTTTTTAAAATCCTTCGATTAAAGACTAGTTTATACTTATATTTGACTAAATCCATCCGCATTTTTTTTTCAGATGATCCACTTCGCCGCAATGTTGGTCACCGCAAACCGTGTATATAAAAACATTATTTCATTGACGGTCATTTGCCACTAAACAATGTAATATTTTTCAATTAAAAACTTAGCGAAAGTTCTTCAAGATGTGTTCTTTAAGATGGTATATTGATCGATTAAAAAAGTTTTGTAGTTTTCTTTAAAAAAATTCATTAAAAAGGCCTTTTTTGCGCTACAAGTGGGGGTAACGCCTTAATGGCATGTGCATGAAGTACTATCAGGGTCAAATTGACCCAGTGTGTCAAAATCGTGGTTAAATATAAGTGTGTCGATGAAGGGTCGACAAGTACTGTGGTTTCACTTAGCTATACACTTTTATTTCTACCACTTCCATCTTTACTTTCAATCTCCTAACGTTTTTAATCAAGGGTTCACAGAAATATCACAAAACATCGAAATACCGGTACTCCGGTATTACAAATTGATAATATCGAAATAATACCGTAGAAAAAGCTCTCGTAGTCAAAGCTCTACACACGAAGCTCCCCAATTATAAAGTTCTGACGTTCTTTTCATCTAGCGAATTAGCCACGTATTTTTACCTGGTGAAATTTACCGCGACAATTGCAACTCCTTTTTACGGGCGTCGAACGTCCAGCGCACAATTCAATCGACTGAATGACGAAACGATGGAATTACTTGACGCGGCGGTAAAAAAAAAATTACGAACGCTGTACTTCGGCGTGCGAGTGTTTAAACAATCTTGTCGGTTGTCGTTGAATATATAGAATATTTCGTCCCAGCGTTGTTGGGATAATCTCGTGTCGCAATGTCACGTTGTGCACAAAAGATTTCTTCATAAGGCGATTGGTCGACGACGCCGATAGGCTTTTCCATTTTAGCGTGCAGCTCAACTAACGATAAACACTTCCGCCTCGTGGAAAATAAAGAAAAAGAGCGATTTTTCCGCTTTTGTTTAAGGCCTTAGGCCACTATAACAGGTATAAAATCATGTGCGAATTTAACCATTTTTTTCGTATGAAAAAGTGATTCACTCATAAAATTAATTACACATCTATTTATCATGAATATCAAGCTGTTAGAAATTTTTTTTTTTTTTCAATGTCCAAAACGATCGGAAACAGCTTTTTTCAATTGGCGTTTCAACTTCAACAATTTTCACTCGATCTACTCCAAATTTAAAAGTTATGTTCCTAATTGCATTTCGCAGAGAAGTACGTACGGAATTTCTGATTAATCGAAAACTTCTCATTTTATGAGAAGTTTATGAGCAGTTATCACGAAATTTTTCACAGACAATTCATTTCTTAAGGATGCTGTGTCCAAAATTGAAAATGGTAATAAAATTTTGAAAATTTGATAGGTCATTGTGTAAAAAAATTGAACGGTTGTGTAAAAATTTCACTAATTTCAGAAATTAGAATTTACAAATTACACGTAGCCTTATGGAAACTGAAGTAACTTTGTAATTATTTTTTTTTTTGTTATAAAAAATGATGCCAAAAATACAAAAAAATCGCACTTGAGGAAAAGCATATAAGAATATAGCGGCAACGTTGCATAGATCGAAAGTAGCGGGAAATTCAAATACTCATTTTCGTTCACGGACGACGTCGTTTCTTGCACCATAAAGCCACTTTTGTTTTTGATACATTTGAAATAAAACAACGATAATTCATAAATATTTCTTCTATTTCTTGAAAACAAATAGCAAAGTTTGCTATTGTTAATAGAATTGCAAAGTTACTTCAGTTTCCATAAGGCTTCGTGTAATTTGTGAATTCTAATTTCTCAGTAGCCAGCTTCCTAATCGTCGTGAAATTTTTACCGAACCTTTCAAATGTTTAACATAATGACCTATCAAATTAAAAAAAATGTATTACCATTTTCGACCTTGGACACAACATCCTTAAGTTCAAATTCCTACAACTATTGAATAAAACAATATTTTTTAAATTCCGTACGTACTTCTCTAGGAATTCTAATGTACATTGGAGAGAATTTTGTTTTTTGGTCTAGGTAAAAAATTGTGGATGCGAAATGTCACGCCGTGGAGCACCTAAAAAAAAGATAACAAAAGAAAATATTAGTAGTCGGCCATTTCGCACATCAGAAAAAAAAATTCTAACTACTTAATATTAATCCTAAATAGTTGTGTAATTAATTTTATGAGTGAATCACTTTTTCGTACGAAAAAAAATTGTTAAATTCGCACATGATTTTATACCCGTTACTGTGGCCTAAGGCCTTAAATTTCTGTTTCTTCAATTTGCCTCGGTGCATCAAAAAGACGGAAAAAATACGCCGGGAATAGCTTACGAGCACTTGGCGTGCGGCTTTGATTATTTCGTTTGTTGAACAATCCTGGCCACGGCCCATACCCGGATGGATGACCGCTTACGGCTACAGGTCGCAGTCTAGTATCGAATTGATTAAGCAGTCACGTGCAATGTCACGTAATGAAACAAAAGATTTCCTCGAACGTGATGATATCGAAACCTCACCGATGGAGACTTTCGCGCTAAACGCAAGTGACGATAAATATTTCCGCAGCCTTCTGGCAAACGAAGATAGCGACTTACCGCTCGTGTAGTTTATTCTAAATACATTCTACGCCTTGCATCTAATTGCAATAAGAATCGATTGAATTCATTGAGGAGACTAGATATCGAAAAATCTCGACTTTTCTCGTTTTTTTTTAAATTCTCTTACTACAATCTCTTTCGAACATTCCAGCATAAAGAAAACTGAAAAATTAAGCTTGGGAGAGCAATCAAGCTCCTATACTCCGCTCACCGTTAAAGGGTCTTCTCACTTTAGACGCTAAAAAAGGCCATTTTCGTGAATTTTACAAACTTTTTTTACAAAATTTAACAATTTTTTTTATGCACTTATGTAACCCAAACAAACTTGCAACGCGTTTTTCTCAAAACAACGTTTTTCGACGGCTTGTTGATAAAATATTCGAAACTACTGAACCGACCCTCATGAAATCTTAACCATTCAACTATAGCTATAGCGCATATCACGGATTTTTTAAAATTTCGATATTTACTAATTTTTTTGCCAAAAATAAAGGAAACAACACGTTTTTTTCGTTTTTTTCGAAACATGTCCGCCATTTTGTTATTTTTGCATATATCAAAAATCGTATGATATGCACTATAGCCATTAACATACTGAATCTAAAACCGTTCGATTTTTTTGTTTCGGATGATTCACCTTCGAGATTTCATCAACAGCGCAGAACTACATCTTTTTTACAACATTTTTTAACTACCATTTTCGTCTATAAATAGTGACTTAAATAAATATTTTTCAAATCTATTTCTAAAGTGTATTTATTAAGTATAATAACTCTTATATCAACATCTATAATATAAACCTATCAAAAAATTCCTGAAGATATCCTTTTTTAGCGTCCAAAGTGAGAAGAGCTCTTAAGCTAAGACGCAAAGAAGTTTTCAGTTACTAATTATTATCTGTTTGAACATTACGGTCGAATTGGTACCTAATTTTGAGAAATTTTCGAAAAATCATACTTGCCATGATAACTCGAAATCCTTATGGCCTCTGCACACTGCGCGCGATGAGCGATATCCAATAAGAGCTCAGGTATTCCGGAAACCTCTGGGAAAGTGAAGCTCCCATTGGATATCGCTCATAGCTCGTCGCTCGTCGCTCATCGCGCGCAGTGTGCAAGGGCCATTAGACTTTGGACCAAAGTACAAAGTATCCTAGTATCCTTTTTTCGCTACGTCGTCTGCGATTATTTTGTACCTGCACAACAGCAATTAATACATAGCCCTCATTCCCCCATTATCTTGAATTTTAAGAGATGATAATTGTTTTTAGAGGATTTATCCACTCGAAATTATTTTCGCGCACAAAATATAAAGTGCTATCTCCGTATTTATTGTTAGCGAAAATAGCAGTTGATGTATACGTGTACAATGAAATACTTGCAAGAGGTAATCTCAATTATGCGTGTCATTCACAATTTATTTACATTTGCATTCTTTTTCTGCAGCTATGTATGCATCAAAGAACAAAAAACCAGTGCACAGAAATTGAACCGACGATAACAAACTTTTCATTCAGGCATGAACCCATTCGGCAAGAATGTATTTTATACATGAAAGAACAAAATGAATGTATCTCTGTTAAACTCGTTTAGATTTCAATGGTAGGGTTGATGGACTATTCGCCAATTGATTACTGGATAGATTTTTCAGATTTATACTCATCAGTTTATGAGTTTATGTATTTCTATTTGCATAGGAATATCATCCGTTTTTCAATAACTTGTGGAACATTTGGATTCTGAAGTGAGGCTACAACGAGAACGCGCGGCTATTGTTGGCCTTGTCGCACAGAACATCCCTCGCTTACAGCGACTTTGACGGACGGCTTCGGAAAGGCAACTATCCGGAGCCACTAGAGTTGCAAGACCTGTATGAAAGATCGTACTTTTAGTTATACAAAAACGGTAAAAACAAAACATTAACCTCCGTATGCTCTCGATGTTGAAATTGGAAATGTGTGCGGTTGTCGCCCCAGCGCAGGAAGAATATTCTTCGGTGGTAAGTAGCGCCACGTACAGGTCAAAGGTGAAGTAAGGAAATCCGGACAAAACGCTTATCGGTTTGATGCATAGGAGTAGTACGGCGTGTCAACACCCTGGTGTATCCATACCTCGTAAAAAACGAGATATATAGATATACATTTATAGGCCGTGTGCGAATGCAGCGCCACGAGCTTCGGCGCGCAGAGCCAGCGAAAAAAGCCAGCTACACACATGCACATTCGGTGTTATCTGTACGACACATACAGTTACTGTAGATAAACGTCCCGAGTGTGTGCCTCGACAATCTTCGAACTGTAGGCGGCTGGACCGGAGTTTGTTTTCGCCAGTTTCAATGTGGAAACGCTATGTTTGCGAAATGTTCGGTTTCGCAATTAAAAAATTGACATGTAAGAACGCTTCTCTCTCTCCTTGTGTCTCGTTATCCGGAAAGGAGTTTATTTATTTACAATGAAAAAATGTTGATTCGTAAAAGAAACGAAAATCTATAGAATCAGTTACGTAGAATCAAATTCCGCCACTGTGAGATTTTAATCTCGCAATCGCGCGTCACCATGTGTTTTTTCATCGGTTCGAGGAAAATTAATCTCCAGCTGAGTCGAAATTCTTTGGGTTGCTTTGCTAGCTTCCATTTCCGGTTTCGAAAAAACCCCAATTTACATTTTTTGCACTTTTCAGAAGTCTCGAGTTCGTTGTTCTCTTGTCTTCATTGTTTCGTATTTGCGTTGCCCGCGTTAATGGAGAATTATCCGGGGACGCGTTTCGAGACGAAAATCGAGACGTTCGATCCGTGTATGATCGACGTCGGGGTCCAGCGAGGCGAGATCGTGCGTTCCGTGGGCCAGGCAAGGATGCAGGAGCGGCATGAAGACGCGGAGGTCCAGGATGATCAGCAGGAAGCAAGGGCAAGCCTGGAAGAGACGCAGCCACAGCAGACGGCGGCTGGACCTATCGCCACTATACAACCAAACGCCATGACCAATATGACCTTGACACCGGTGAGATTGCCCGCCCTACTGGATGGCGAATTCTTCAGTGTGGTCAGGGTCGAAGACACCAACGTCACTGTTCGCTGCTTGCAGTGCGACAAACTTCTCAACGGCAATCTCAAGTCCACCGGAAATTTTCTCAGTCATATTAAGGTAATTGCCAGCTCGTCGGCGTCAATGTTCGATCCGCGCATACTGACGTGGTCCGTCGACCCGAACAAGTCCACTCACTTTCTTTGGCGATGTCTGTTAACACAAACAAACCTGACAGCCACCTCATTCCTAAGACATCCATTGACGGGCTCATCCCTTGTGACGGCTCTTTTTTCGCTTCTTTTTACAGACTATCAAAACACGCTATCTTTGAATTTTTAACACACATTTATTGATTCGCCTGTAAAAAAAAGTTAGTTGACAGCTATATCGAAAATTGATTTTCGGCACGGTTTCGAAAGTTAAGTTCGATGTTGCGTCATTTTTTTCGACTTTTGCAGCTTAAAAATGAACTGTGGCAGATATCAGGAATATTCTAGTTCGGGTTTCAACTATAGATGTGCTGACTATACCGTAAACATTTAAGCGAAATCCGTCCAGCAGTTTTTGAGATATTAGGAACGCCAATGTGAAAAATAGGTTTGGGAAAAATGCGTTTAAAAATTCGAGTACGACTTACACAAAGAAAATATTGATTCACCATTAGTCTGTTATGCCAGATTTTTTGCCGTTTGTGCGGAACATTTTTTTTCGATTTTATTCCACCTGGCACATGGGACGATTGGCGTAAGGCCTTAGGCTACAGTAACGGGTCTAAAATGATGTGCGAATTTAACAAATTTTTTTCGTATGAAAAAGCGATTCACTCGTGAAACTAATTACACATCTATTTGGTATGAATATCAAGCTGTTAGAAGGTTTTTTTTTTCCGGTGTACAAAATGGCCGATTACTAATATGTTCTTTTATCTTTTTTTTTAGGCGCTCCGCAGCGTGACATTAAACATCCACAATTTTTTACCTAGAACAAAATACAAAAATTCTCGTTAATCTACATTAGAATACCTAGAGAAGTACGTACGAAATTTCGAAAAATATTGTTTTATTCAAAAAGTGGAGGTATTTGAACTTAAGAAATGAATTATCAGTGAAAAATTTCGTTATAACTGCTCATGAACTGCTCATAAAAGGAAAACATAACTTTTAAATTTGAAGTAAATCGAGTGAAAATTGTTGAAGTTATTTGTCACGCTAATTGGAAAAAAACGGTTTCGAGAAGTTTCGAGTAGTCGGCCGATTTGTGCATCAAAAAAAAAATATAAATATTTTCTAACAGCTTGATATTCATACTGAATAGATGTGTAATTAATTTTATGAGTGAATCACTTTTTCATACGAAAAAAAAATTGTTCAATTCGCACATGATTTTTACCCCTTAGACCACTAGGCGTCGGAAATTACGTGATTTTTCGCGATTTTTTTTTTATGGAAGGACAAGCAAGAGGATAATAATATTCAAGGATGTTATTAGTCATATCTTCAAGTGGATAAAAAAAAGCTATTTTATAAAATTATACAATACGGTGACACGTGGTGTTGAAGTTTGCATCGTTGGAATGGAACGAAAGTTTATTTATTTTTTGACTTTATTTTTATTACTTTCTATACCGTTTTTTGCAGGTTTAGTTTACGGATCCATAGTAAGGATGATTCAAAATATCACGGTTATTTTTGTACGCTAAATGTACCAACGAAAAAAAATCAGCCGGAAACCTATTAAAATAGGCTTGAATTACCTCAGTGGAATTAACACGATAGGTAGAATATAATTATACATATTATTGATACGTGACAAATGATAAAACTCCATAAATTGTTGTTCGCATATTTTGTGGCGACTTCTATTCAAATTAGCTCCAAAACAAAGCTGGGTTATGTTCGCCAAACGCATCAGCTGTTACTCGCGACGATGCTAAGTCTGTGGGTGCTATTTCGTCGTTCTGACCATTTTCACCCGGAAATCGAAACTTTCTTGTAATGAAGTGCTTCAACTACACGGTGAAGATTGATTTTCTTATTTTTTACAATACCCATTATATCTAATCTATCGAATTTCAGTTTTCCAACGGGCTTAGTTGGACACGTGTGCAGAAAAACCACGATCGCCGCACTTCCGGTTGGCCGTCTCCATAAGACGACGTGCTTCGGTAACTCAAAGCGCTCGAGTTTGCAGTTTTATTGTGAAAAAACTAAACGGTCGAAATAGCTCAAATTTGGGCAATAGGCGCATAAAGTATTGGTCAAAATCATATAAAAATTTCGAATCCGAAAGTTGGATTCGTTGTAATGATCGTACCCCCTTAAGGTATTACTGGATGGATATTAAAATATCGCAAAAATTCTTGAAAATTTGCGGAATTATCGTTCTTGATTGATGCATGGATTATTTTAGAATTTTCTACGAAATAATTTAGTAGTTACGAACATGTGAATTTAACACAAAATGTTCTAGAAAAATTGCAGGTCTGCGCTGTTGATGAAATCTCGGAGATGGATCATCCGAAACAAAAAGAAACGGTTTCCATTCAGTATGTTAATGACTGTGGCGCATATCATACGATTTTTGATATATGCCAAAATAACAAAATGGCGGACGTTTTTCGAAAAAAAAAAAAAACAAAATAGCGTGTACTCGGTGCGATGGTCTAGTGGTTAGCGTGCTTGCCACTAAACCTGCGGACCGGGAGGTCCCGGGTTCGAATCCCAGTCGCGTACATTTCGTCGTGAAATGTTTTTCTTCGGCATTTCGCGGCGAAATAAGACTAGCTCCACAACTGGGGGGCGAACTTGATGACCGGCTGTATTGGTATAGGTTTTCCGCAGTTTCCCTATACCCATGACAGAAATGTCATGATGAATATGATACAGAGGGGGAAGTCGGCTGCGGCCGCAAGGAGGGGGGGAATAGGGACAAAAAAGTGAAGAAAGAAGTGGGGAAAAAGAAACAGTGGAGGAACGAAACAGTCACAGTGGAGGAAAATAATAGGTAACAAACGCGAACAGCGTGTACCTTAGGAAAAAACAATTAAAAAAAAAAAAAAAAAAATAGCGTGTTTCTTCGCTATTTTTGGCGAAAAAGAAATAAATATCAAGATTTAAAAAAATCCTTGATATGCGCTATAGCTATACTTGTAAAGAATATGTGGGTAAAATTTCATAAGGCTCGGTTCAGTAGTTTCGAAGATTTTATCAACAAGCCGTCGATAAACGTTGTTACGAGAAAAACGGGCTTAAAGTTTATTTGGGTTACATAAATAAACAAATTTTTTTAAAAGTATATTTCAAAATTGTATTTATTAAGTGTGACAACTACTATATGAATATCTACAATATAAACCTATCAATAAAATCACGAAAATAGCCATTTTAGCGTCCGAAGTAAGAAAACCCCTTAAATTCAAAAATTGACTTCTTTCCAGACAGTTCAAATAGATGTACAGTCACTGACAAGACCTCAGGCAAGCACACGCCAATATCGTCGAATTTGACTTCAATTATTATTAAAAGTGGAGAATTAGCATTTCTAAATGTTAATTTATTATTAAATTAGCTACTTGTAAGGCTAAGCATGTACTATATGATCTAAACTCGCAAATCCACGATTTTGAACTACCTTCTTGCCTGGCAGACCATCCGGTAGTAGACCTTGAGCCAACGAAGCCAAATAAGAAACCGCCTTGTACGCCTGATGTTTGGATTTTCGAATCGTTCGCTTCGACGTTTTTCAGAGGGTCCATCCTTTAATGATCGAGAGAATCAAGTGCAAATCGAGTCAGAGGAAACCAGCGATAGCCTACATCGACATGACGCCCGAGAAGTCGATGGAATTCCTCAAGAACAAACGCGTCTACAAGAAATACTACACGCCGGTAATACCTTTAACATAACCGAACAAAGCCAAACGTGCTTATAATTACCACGAACGAATAGCGACGCCTTCGGCGAAAAATCGTGATTTTTTCGAGCCGAACTCTAGCCGAGCTGGTCGCGTAGATTGAATGACTCGAAAGTTGCGAACGCGATGGTTTTGCAGGAGGAGAATCAAATTCCGGCGAACGAGGAGGTCTCGGAGCAGGTGCAAAACTGGGCAGACTCGCCGATGTTAAGACGCCGCAAGTACGACGAGGTTCATACCTACCTCGAAACACCGGAAATGCAAAAATTAACGCAGCAACATCACGACGGTAGTTCGTACGTCGTCGAGGACGAGTTCGACGCAATTGGGAAAAATGTTGCCGCAAAATTGCGGAATATGCGATTGGACCAGCGGATAGTTGCCGAAAAACTCTTGAACGATGTGCTCTTCGAGGCTCAGCTTGGTACTCTGCACAGGGGCTCGAGTCTTCACGTTTGAGCCGAACAACTCTGCTATTCTTTTACTCTCGGTGAAATGACCGATGCATGGTGTATTTCCTTGCGCCGGTATATCGACGGTCGGTAAGATGCCGATGGAAGGTTCTTCGATACTGCCCCAGTAGTCGGTAAATTACCGACGGATGGTATCACAACCTTAAGCGTTGAAAAGAACTATTCGCAATAATTCGCGGCGGATGCGTCACTTCCCGCCCGCTCGTCGTCCCAAAGACTTTTATTCAAGTGAAAATTTCGCGACCGTTGCGCAGTGTAAGACTTTGCATTTTTTCTTGGGAATTCGCCGGGGGCAGGGTGACAAAACTAACGCAGACCTTTTTTTCATCATGTTTCACGGTAATTCATAATTGCACGTTAAAAAAGGCAAAACGTGACAAACGAAACAGCCGTATTTTTTTGTAATATTGTACAGAGTACCACAGTGTCTGTAAATAAGAGTGATTTGCTTTTTTTAGTACCCGAGAGAGGCTCACGGTGTGATACACAGTACAACGAATATTTGCTGCCAGACTATTAAGAAGTATACATTAATCGTACTCCTTAAGGAAAGTTCCGTAGATGGGTAACGTTTCTCTTTTTCCTTTGATTTTTTTTCTATCGCCTAATCTTATCGTTTAAATTGTGTCATCGATAAATAAATATATATGTATATATTCGAAGTAAAAAAGCTATTTCGTGGGCTAATCCTGACGGTCGGTACATCCCGTTCGGACTTACAAATAGATATATTTATACATATATATCGAGAGACGCCGAGTAATACAAAAGAAAATTTCACCGCCACGGACGAACGCGCCTCGTACTCTTTGTTCAGTAAGATCACCTTGTACCGGTCGTTTTTTAACTTTGACTCGCCGCCACCCAACAGTCGACATATCGAAAATCTAATGGCATTTTATCCAATGTAACGTGATTTTTTCCTATCGATTTTTTTTCACATTATTTATATGTATGTGATGTATGTCGCGAGGTTAAGCTCAAGCTATCCACTTGCTGTAATTAGCAATCGTTCGCATGCAAACACGGGCGCGTTCGAGTGTATAGTTTCGATCGGGAACGTAAGGGAAACTATCGACTAAGTTTGTGCTCGAACTTCGACTGTATATCGCACATGAGCTTTAATCTTAAGGCGGCATATACATTTACAACGATAAAAAAATCGATTTTTTTCCCCGAACCATAGAACTGTACATGTAGAATATTTTCTTAAAGTTTAAAAGCGAAATTCGAAAAACTTCAAACTGCTCGGATCGTGCGCCACAGGTGGAATCGAAAGAGCAGAGGGGCAGGCAGAGAAGGGCAAACAGTAATTAAATTGACAATTAACAATTACTACGGTAATTAATCATTTAATTACTTCGTAACAGATTACTTAAGTAATTCGTCACCACAAGTACCTAGTGCAACTGAATTCAAATTCGATGTAAAGATTAAACGCGTTTCTCTCAAAATTGCATTTTTGAAATTGGCGGGCAGGATTACTCAAAAACGACAAAGCCGATTGAGTCGAAATCTGGTTGAAATGTTGATGACAAAGCTACCTTCCATTTGACGATAATGGTTTTTTTTTACAAATTATTACAGAAATGCGTGTCATTCTTCCACATTTGCAATTTCTCCATTTGAATTACCGTCAAATAGAAACTGCATGTTCCAAGTTTGTAAAAATTTGAATTTTTTTTGCAAATCAAAGTCTACGGTAAACTAGACTGCACGCCGATGCGCAATTCCCGTGACAAATTTGCTGCAACACTCTGCCACAGCTCTGCCATTTTGATGATAAATGCATTTAAAACAAAATGTTTTGTATACTTGAATATACTATTAAAGAATAACTACAGTTTCATAAATGTAAAATTATTGATTTTTAGTTTTTTAAATCCCTTAAAATTGCTTAATTTTTACCGTCTAAATGTATATCCCACCTCGAACGCAACTTTAAACTTGAATTAAAAAGACTCGGGGTCGTGTATTCTCGTGCCTCGAATCGTCGCCTCAAACCCGATTTTTTTTAGAGTCCAGTTCCCCTTTTTGACACTTGAGAGAGCGAGAGAAACGCGAAGAAATACACGTGAATAAAAAAAAACGTAAAAATTCAGTCGCGGTTCCACCGGGATTCGATGCGATCCTAGTGTCCTTAAGGCCTTAGGCCACAGTAACGGGTATAAAATCATGTGCGAATTTAACCATTTTTTCGTATGGAAAAGTGATTCACTCGTAAAATTAATTATACATCTATTTAGTATGAATATCAAGCTGTTGGAAAATATATATTTTCTTCGATGTACAAAATGGCCGACTGCTAATATATTCTTTTATCTTTTTTTGTGGCGTTCCGCAGCGCGACATTTAGCATCCACAATTTTTTACCTAGAACAAAAACAAAAATTCTCGTCAATCTACATTAGAATACCTAGAGAAGTACGTAAGGAATTAAAAAAATATGGTTTTATTCAAAATTTGTAGGTATTTGAACTTAGAAAATGAGTTATCAGTGAAAAATTTTGTTATAACTGCTTATAAAATGAAAAGTTTTCGATTTATCAGAAATTCCGTACGTACTTCTCTGCGAAATGCAATTAGGAACATAACTTTTTAATTTAAAGTAAATCGAGCGAAAATTTTTTAAGTCATTTGTCACGCCAATTGGAAAAAAGCTGTTTCGAGAAGTTTCGAATAGTCGGCTATTTTGTACATCGAAAAAAAAACATTTCTAACGGCTTGATATTCATACTAAATAGATGTGTAACTAATTATATGAGTGAATCACTTTTTTATACGAAAAAAATTTGTTAAATTCGCACATTATTTTATACCCGTTACTGTGGTCTAAGGCCTTAAAAGGACGAGAGCCCACGACCAAAACCATGTTTCGTAGTTTTGCGGTCAGAACGTAGTAGTTTCGCTAGAGGCCAATTTCTGCTCAGCCAAGCAAAAAAATGGCAGACGGTATTATCCTAATACGTCTTACATTAAAAATATACATGGATTTTGTTATTTTATTACTAAAATTTACGTTTCTAGACTTTTTGCGTGTAGCATCTGACCTGAGCGCATTTTCAAAAGTATCAACAAATTCAACCGAAGAGTATCAGCAACCGGGTTCAATAGAAAAAAAATCTTTTGTATGGCTGCCGAGATTACCATTATACCGTTCCCAGCCCTTTTCAATATCGCCTACGATTTGTCTGATTAATTAAGTGCTGCACTTAAATTGTCTGATATCAATTTTTTTACAAGCTTTTATTTAACTTGCTTCGTTTGCATGTCTTTCCGGCTCAAAATTTGTAATCCATTTTTCAGGCACTTGCTAGCATCCGATTGAGCTGAAATTTGCCATACCTATGTCAATGCGGTGGTAGTGCAATTTCTGAAACTAGCTATTTGAGTTCAGGGTCATCGAATCCATCGATTTTGTACGGTTTTGTCGATAATACTGTGAGAAAAAATGTTGATCCTCGGCTCTCGTACTATACGGGGCACAAAGTGCGCCGGAGTCCGTAAAATCGATGCACGTTGTGGTAACGGAAAAAAAAAACACGAGAGCCATGTACAAATAATCGACGATCGCAAAAGTCTGTTTTTTTTGTCTTTACCGAATCACTGTCGGTTAAGCGCACGGTCTCACATACAGGTCTTGAAACGACGGTCGTATTTGATAGGCAAGGAGTGGGCCGTCTCGCGTTCAAACTTTTTTTTTCTTATCTCCGCCACCGAGAGTCGTGATCGGGGGGTGTCATGAGACTAACCTAAATCGATCATAAAGTGTTTCATCGTATAGGCGTACGTGCGTATAACAGTTGAAAATCGTTACGCGAAAAAAAATTTGCATTTGCCTAAATAACTGTTATTAACAATTTAATTCAGCGACAATGCAGAACTTTCGGGTTGCGAGTGCGCAGCGTAACAATTCGGCTCAACTACCATTGCAATACAAAGAACAAAATATGAATACCTTTTATCATAGTCGCTTGAGTTTTGCACGCGGTTAATAAGGGTTTGGTTATATTTTTAAGCATGTATGTATTAATTTGTTCATTTTAGCATGCAAATACGCACTTTTTTCGTTTATTTTTCGTTAAATGCATATTTCGTACGAAAAAGAAATAACCGGTATACCGAGACATTAAGGTGCGGCCTCATGCAGTCGCTCGTCGCTCGTTTGCAGCGACAAATCTGGTCACGTGACATGTAGCGACAAAGCTGAAAATGTTGAGCTTTGTCGCTGGGAAAGGAAAGTTCAAAAAGAACATTTTCTGAATCCGTGCTCTGTGAGCAATCTGTTGACACTGATCAACCCACTTTTGATACTTGTAAACAAACGACATCTCGTCAATTTCCGAAAAAAACACTATTATATTTTTATTTTTATTTACTCCGATTTCTTTCACTTGTAGCATTACCACGACTGCCACTGAAGGAGGTTAGGAAATCAGCTTTCGAGATCATTCCTGTAAGCAGCAGCCATGTTGACGCTGCTATTCGACGCGGCGACTTGTCGCTACTTTTTTGTGTCACAGGAAATTCAAAATAGGGTCACGTGACCAAATTTAGCGCTGCAAACGCGCAACTGCATGAGGCCGCACCTTTACATTCTAAAGTACATGCGCTGTATGCAAGACGAAGACATGATATTGCTGTCTCCTTCGCACGTGACACCCCCTTTCCTATGCGCACCATGCGGCCAAAAATTGAAGCAAAAACTGGGTGCCTTATGAAACTTCACCCACTACCGTCGTTCCAAGACCTGGGGGCCTGTTACAGTTCTCGGGTGAGACTCCTCACTTCCCGTATTTTCGTCTTACGTGAGTTTAGTCACGCTATTACGGATCGGTTTGGTGAAAATGTGAGATCACTAGGAGCTTCCGGCTTGTGATCTCACATCTTCACGACATCGTAGAAGGGACATACTAGCACGCTAATAAAATTCAGCCCAAAACGAAAGACGTGCGCATCAGCAAAAACATAACCTCTTCACTCGAATAAGCAAGAAGTCTAAATAGAATCTAAGTTTGCAACACCAGTGGTACCGAAAAACAAAAAAAAAAGATTAGATTTCATGAAAGAGTACGAAGATTTAGGACGTGGCAGATTGAGGTACAGCCATTCAAATAAAAAAAATACTATTAACTTTTGTATCATATTAAAACAAACGGAGGTTCTTATAACAGTGATAGAATCATTGTTTTATATTAATAAATCGAACTATTGTGCAATATATTCGTATTCCGTTATACTGAAGGGATCGTCGTGTGCGGAGCATTCGATTTACCCGATCTCGCAAAATCACAATCATCAGCAAAGTATTCATCATTATCGGATGATATTACTTTATTCGCTACGATATTAACTTTAAGTTGCTCATTTTTATTACGTATCCGGCGTCGAGATGCTGCCGTCTCCGAATCAGCTATTACGTAATAACTCGTGTTATAGCTTTGGACGTGTCGTCACTGTTTTAGGAAGACGCTCACGCATGCGCACTTCGATTTTCGACACTACATTTAGTGCGGCGTAAACTGCTGTGAATAATCTCGCATTTTCACTAGGTGAAAAGAACCGTAATAGGGTGAGCTGCTCACTTTTGTTGTTTTCACCCTAACGGGGAACCGTAATAGCCCCCCTGTATGTGAAACCGTGGTCAAACGTCGGAAAAAACAAACACCAACAGGAACAGCGATTTATCTCAGCGCTTTCTACGCCGCAGCCGGATGGCTGACCAGTGGATATTCCGAGAGCCGTCAACTGGCGTAAATCCGGCGTTTCTTTGGCTTGAGGAGTGCGTTGTAAACCCCGGCGGACATGACGCAGAGGGCGGTGCTCGCGACAATAGCGAAAAACATATAAGTGTACCAGAAGCCGGACCAATCGGCGTAAAGGAACCACGCGATGGTCATCAGCAAGTTCTGCAGAATAACGAGGCCGTAATAGAGCACGAGCCATAGATCGGCCCGGCGGAATTTCACGCGGTACTCGATAGCGCAGAAGACGTAAACGAAGCCCAGCCATAGAGCGAGAAAGAAACTCGTCACGTCCCAATACTTGGCATTGTAGAATATGTAAGCTATGACGAGTACGTAGTGGACAGCGAGAACGCCTGCCAGCCAGACAGGATAAAATTCGTAGAAGATGGCAACGGCGAATACGCGAGCAACAATGAAGAAGAACCACCACACGATAGCGACGAATTTCCCGACTGGATCATCCTCGTCCAAACCCTTGATGGCATACTTTCTTCTCGGTATGCGGAGGTCGCGTCGTTTCTTCGTCGTACCGTTGGTCACGGTCGTCGTATCGGCGATATTGACGCGTCTCTCGGTGGAGACCTCCGGATTGCGGACGATCGAGTCGGGCCTCGGTGGGGCAAGCATTTCCGGCACCGGAAGTGACGCCACCGTCGTTATACCGCGAATCGGAGCCGGTGGTGGCTTCACGCGCAGATTCTTCGGTGGCAAGGGCGGCGTCACCGACACTTGACGCTCCAAATTTTGCCTCGACGTCGTACTTTCCTCCTTTTCTCGCTTACGATCCTCCTCCTCACCATCCGCGTCATCCTCCTCGGGCGACGTCACTTCTGACTCGATCAACGGGGCGACGCTGCTTCTCATCGCGTTCATCTCCACCTGTAGCGGCTTTCGTTCGTCCTCCCGTTGCTCCCGATCGTCGATCACCTCTCGCACGCTGTACTTCTTCAGCCACATCGCCCATGGCAATTGTCTGCCGTTTACACGCTGACTCTCAAAGCGCTGAAACGAGGCGGTCACCATCGACATCGTGACCACGGAGACGAGGACGCACAACACGTGGACGACAACTGGAACACACAAACGTCACTCGTACACCGGCAAATTAGGAATTTCGTCTTCTTAAGGGGTAACAACTGTAGAATTTTCAATTTTGTTTTATCAGCTTAAGGAGGTACGATCATTACTATATTACATTACTATAAAATTTAATCTATTTTGACCGTTTAGTTTTTTCGCAATAAAACTGCAAAGTCGAGCACTTTGAGTTATCGAAGCACGTCGTCTTATGGAGACGGTCAACCGGAAGTGCGGTGATGGTGCTTTTTCTGCCCACGTCTCCATCTAAACCCGTTGGAAAACTGAAAATCGATAGATTAGATATGATAGATATTGTAAAAAATAAGAAAATCAATCTTCACCGTGTAGTAAAAGCACTACATTACAAGAAAGTTTCAATTTCCGGTTGAAAATGGTCAGAATGACGACTTTCACCCACAGACTTAGCAACGTCGCGAGTAACAGCTGATGCGTTTGGCGAACATAATCCAGCTTTGTTTGGAAATCAATTTGAATAGAAGCCGCCACAAAATATGCAAACAACAATTTATGGAGTTTTATCATTTATCACGTATCGATAATATGTATAATTATATTCTGCCTATCGTGTTAATTCCGCTGAGGTAATTCAAGCCTATTTCAATAGGTTTCCGGCTGATTTGTTTTTGTCTTTTTAGTCTGCTTTTATGGTGGATGTGTTAATATCATTATTACGAAGATTACGACCGAGTCATTGACAATCTAATTTTTCAGTTTTTATGCTCGCACGTGCAATAAATTCATCATTTACCACAACATTTGGCACATTATAATCGATAATACGAATAAACAACATAAGTGAACATCAATCAGAGCAGATGTGGGTAAAATAAATTTAGACTCTTTTTTAAACCCGTAGAAGTGATCGTACCTCCTTAAACGGGCGATAATTTTGAAAAAATAACGACTTCCCCTTCTTCCAAAGGAAGGGGCCGTACGCCAATTACTCAACGCAACTGAGTGGGGCGCAATGCTTGAGGTTGTGCGTAGACAATTTTTTAAATTTTGATCTTTAATATTCTTAAACACTGCTTGCATACAAAGGCGGACCTTGAAGGTAGAAAAAAATGTCCAGACCATCGGCATTTTGTAAAAAAAAACAAAATAAAAAGTGGCTAAGCATGACGATAGCTACATTCGTATAAATATCGATTAATTTTTAACTTTTGATTTACAGATAATCTTTCATAAAGACATCGATGGGGGACCATGAAGTGAAACTTTATTTTCGTGGTAAAATCAAGGTATATAATTTGAATTTTTCTAGGTGCGCAGCTATGTTCCCGGGTTTCACACATGGATGGCGCTAGCGACACATGTAGTCGGCATACAGGTCTGAAATTGAGTGTCTTCATAGCTTGGACATCTGTTAAGAATAGCCAGTCGTAATATAAACAAATATCGCAACACAGCGACCGTTTTTCTAACCTCGAAAATGTCGAAGTATGTGCCAAATAAACAGCATTTGCGGGAAGCATTGCTTTGCTGCTTTAACCTAAGAAGAACCGTAGCTGAAGCACGTCGGTTATTTGAGGAGGCCTACGGCGAACATATACCATCAAAAACAACGTGTGAAGATTGTTTCAAGCGGTTCAGAAGTGGCGATTTTGAGACTGGGGACAAGGAGCGCTCGAGAAGACCGCCAACATTTGCGGACGACGATCTGCAAGCGTTATTGGATGAAGATGACACTCAAACAGAATATTAACCTGCCGAGGCATTAAATGTGACTCGGCAATGTATTTCGAAACGTTTGCCCGCCATGGGAAAAATTCATAAGGAAGGAAAGTGGGTGCCGCATGAGTTGACTGAGAGAGAAATGGAAAATCGAAGAGCGACTTCCGAAATTTTGCTTTTGCGGCCGAACAGAAAGAGTTTCCTACATCGAATTGTTACTGGCGATGAAAAATGGATATATTTCGAGAATCCCAAACGCAGAAAATAATGGCTTTCACTTGGCGAAGCGTCAACATCGACGGCGCGGTCAAACCGCTTCGGAAAACGACAATGCTCTGCGTTTGGTGGGACCAGAAAGGAATCGTGTACTATGGAGCTGCTGAAACCGGGCGAAACTGTCGATGGGCCTCACTACCGACAACAACTAATCAATTTGAATCACGCATTGCTCGAAAAACGGCCAGAATGGGACACGAGACACGAACGTGTGATATTGCAGCACGACAACGCTCCGTGCCATCACAGTTCCATCGTCCAGGACACCATAAAAACACTGAAATGGGATCTGTTACCGCAGCCGCCGTATTCGCCAGACCTGGCCCGTCCGGACTATCACTTCTTCCGGGCGATAGCGCATGGCTTGGGTGGGCTATACTTGGCCAATTACGATGCAGCACAAAATTGGTTGGACGAATGGTTTCAGTCCAAAGACGCGTCTTTTTATCGTCTCGGTATTTATGTATTGCCAGAGAGATGGAAAAAATGTGTAAATAGCGAGGGACAATACTTCGAATGAACCATTTTTTGTATTTCCCTTGAAATTTTCGATTTTTTATTGGTCAAAAAAACCCGGAAACGTAGTTGCGCGCCTAGCATGTCGGTTAATTTTAAAGACTTTTTTCGAAAAATGGGTTTGAAACTGGATGAATATATACTTAATAAAATGAGTATAAAGCCCATCCTTTGATAATTAGTTGTCTATGAAAAAAAAAATCGCAATAATTAACGACAAAGCACTCGTTACGTAACGAAATAGACGCGGGGGGTCCAGCCAGGTGTTACGGTCCAGGTACGTCGTTGGAGGACGGGGGGGGGGGGGGGGGGGGTCGAAAAATGGAGAATTTGGCGTTACGTGATTTGTGTACATTTGGAAATTCAAAATGGCAGCGCCAAAATAGCGGACAAAAGTCAAAAACTTTACCATATTTAGATGAAAATTAGTACTCCGAGATTTTTCAGGTCGCTTATTACGAATCTGAACTTTAAATTTGAAAATTCAACATGGCGGCGCTAGAATGGCGGACCGAAATGGAAAATTTGACTCGATTTTGATTTAAAAAAATGGTACTCTGGGCTTTTCGAGGTCGCTTATCACGAATCTGAACGCAAGATTCGAAAAATTTTACTGGTGGATCTAATATGGCAGACGAAAGTGCAAAAAAACAGCTCGATTTGGATAAATCTTCGTACTCGGGGGTTTTCGGAGACACTGAGTGTGATGCTGAACTCAAAATGAAGGAATTTTTCACGGTGAATTCAATAACATGGAGCATAATGCAATAAATAGGGGGAAATATGAAGCTTGACTACCGAGTTTCATCTAAATCAATCTGTATTATTTGTATTTTCATTCGCCATATTTGTTCGTCATTGTGAATTCCTGAATGTTGAGTTCAGATTCGTAATCAGCACCCTCAAAAACCCCAGAGTACAAGTTTCCAGGATTTAAAAAACTTCCTGCCATTATGGGCACTTTTTGTCGAATTCGCTCTGCCAACGAAGGGATTAAGCCGCGAGAGGCGGCAAAACTTTTAGAGATCAGCGAATGGCTCGGTGAATTTGCCACAATTACCAGTTTGGTGAGTACGCTCGAGCGTGTACTCGCGAAACAACAGATGCGTCTGTAAGACCGCTTGTGGCGCCGCCTGGAACCAAGCCTGCAGAAAGAAGTAAAGCTCGATGGCGGCCGGTGCCGCAGCCACGTTGAGGGTCTTAGTTCTCTCGTGACCGTCCAGGATCGCCGCGTCCGCTGCGAGAACGATGAGACCAGCGTATCGGTAGAGGGCGAAAAGCGGAAACGCAATGAGTTGGAGTACTTGCATGGCGAACCACGTGGGCGCGCCATCGGCGATTTTTTCGTCCTCTGTCATCCACCAATCAGGACGCGACACTGTCAACGCGAAATAAACGACCGCTGGTGCGTAGATCAGCGCCAAAGTGGAGAATCCCCATATTGGATTGCCTTCGCGCAAGTGTTGTATCGCGACCGTGAGGTCAGCCGCGAAATTCAAAACGTAAAGGCCACAACCGAACAATATCGGAACGAGAAATATCAAATAAACTTGCTCGGTTGAGGTAAGCGGTATTTTCAGACATCGCGTCGATTTTGCCTGGCAAATCGACGTTCCCGCCATTTCTTCTTGCGTCACTCCCCGACGCACGGGCTTCGATTCACTCGCGAAAATTCAAATTTTTCCGCCGCATCGTAACCGCCACGGCGATCTCCGATCAGTACGCCGCGAGATGGCGCTGCATCACTGGAATGAAAATAAACTCGCGTAAACACTCTCGTACCCTTGCCGCGCTCCGTGGCTTCGTACAATCGCGACAGACCAAATCTTTCAATTTCAATTCGAATTGCACGATTGGTCGAATTAGCGAAGAAGCAAGTTTGCCACACACGCTGAGAACTTATTTTTCACACACACGCGATAAAAAAAATACGCGTTTGTTTTATATGGATTGGCGAAATTTGAGAGAATTATTTAGACTCGGGACGTTGAAAATTGCGAAATAGCGACGAGGAAAAACTAATGTTCGAACGGTTCGCGTACAAATGATATTTGAACGAAAAGCGCAGGTCGATTTTTTTCTCCGCCTTATCTGGCTATTCAAACAGACAATCCCGATTGCCTCGAGACCGTATCAGAAGTCTCGATAATTCTCGCTTCTGACTCACCTGCTAGGTGGGTTCGCTCGCGCGCACGAACACGTTTTCTTTTGTTTTCCTTCGACAGGCACCGAACGTGTTCTTTCGTATCACTCGCGAGCGCACGATTTTCCGTCCCGCTCACGCCGCCCGTCGTCCCTGACTTCGACTGCTGTCATAATTCGCAAATCTTAGCTTGATCGCACCAAAAAAAAGCTCGTGACCAGGTCACGACTTGTCGAAGCAGAAAATAATTCTTTCGCAGTATTAAGGACGATCTCGGAGTAACAGCGCGAACGAAAAAAAACGCACTGATAAGGACGCTCGCGGGAAGATGCTCTCGCGACAGGCAGCGCTGCGCGAGTGTGCGAGAGTACGTACATACTCTACCGGCCGAACGTCGTACTCGGTGTCCGTGCGTGCCCACGCACACAGATCGGGCGCTCGTACCGACGCATATACCGGGTGTCCCGTTCAAGTAGACTGACTTAAATATCTCCACAACGGATGACGATTCGGAAAAACGTTTGGGTCCAAAGGGAAGCTGCAACATTGATGGAGGGTGGGTCGAAAGTACACGTGGCGCCTTTACCGTTGTAAATACAAAGATTTTGTACGGTAGGGTAGCGTTTAAATATAAGGCATATGTAGCAAATTGCAAATATGTAATTGAATTCCGTTTTTCATTCATTTCCGGTCACGCGTTTCGTGAAAGCGCAGAAGAGCGAGGCAACTAATTGTGCATGGCTCGCCATTAACTGATGTCGAGAGGACAAAAGACAGGGCGAAAAAAAGTTAACATAACCTGTAACGTTATGGCACAAACAAAAATAAATGAAAAAATACAATGTTTCGTCATCAGTTCGTATCTTTTTATTTTATTAAGAGAACGTTATGTATATGTAGTTTACAGTGACAACTTTCGAATGTATTTTACAGCTGGATGACGACAGAAATATTGTTGATGCGTGCTGTTCATGTGTTGCGGGATTCAGTAAAAGATGCAAGCATATCAGTGCCGTAGTTTGTTACATTAATTCTTCCGCAAGCCCCAGATCCAAAAAAATGAGCATTACATATTCGGTTATTTGCTAATGGTTGCCAATTTTCGTCGTGTACGTTAAAAGAACTTGCTATAAGTTAAATTCCCAAATGGACAATCCTATTACAACACCCGGCCGCATGTTCCAAAACCGGTGAAAACCTACTTAAAAACGCTTAAACGGGAAGTCCTACCCCAACCGTCGTATTCACCAGACATTGCCTCTTCCGATTATCACTTGTTCCGATTGATGGCACATGACTTGGCTGAGCAGCACTTCCATTGTTACGAAGATGCCAAAAAAATGGGTCGACTCTTGGATAGCCTCAATAGACGTGCCGTTTTTCCCACGTGGAATTAAAATGCTGCCAGAACGATGGGAAAATAAGTGGCTAGCGATGGACAATACTTTTAGTGACATGTTTTGGCTAATTTAAAAAAATAAGCATTTAATTTTTTTTCAAACCGCAAGATTTTATTCAACATCCCAATAACCTAGTTCGTCTATTATCGGAACATAACATACAATTTCAATAATTCGAATCCTTTACACCTTATACAAAAGCTTTCGATTTTTACCGCTATAGGCGCGACAATCGAGCTGCGCCTTCCCTAAAGTTGAACACTTTCGTGGGACGCGTCGTTTGGTCTTGGCAGTTTTTAGAATTCGGTACCCAAAGGGCAAAACAAAATGTTGAGCCAAAACCAAATATTGAATTATAAATTGAATTAAATTGTTTTTTATGGAGGGTTGCATAAATGAAAAAGGACCAGAAAAAATGTCTTACCCTGGCATGTAGGCTGTCGTTTTTTAAAGCTCGTTGAGTAGAGAACAAATATATATTTTTTCTTTTTTATCTTAAAAAATAAAGAAGAGACGTCAGAGTTGTCAATTTTAGACCATTTTTGTTGCGGGGTCTATCTCAAAATCTAAACTAGATAGGAAATTGGCGTTTCTGTATATTATGTAGCACATACGGTATTTGAACAATAAATACTGAAAACGCCGATTCATCATGTAGTAAATATAATAATTTATTGTACACATAATACAGTAAATATGTAGTGAAAATATAGAAAATTATCGTTATTGAAATATTTACAATACCAAATTACTTATTTCTGGAGTCGGTGCCCGCCAAGCACGAGAGATGACGTCATGAGGTAAATGAGATTGTAAATTTCTAAACTGTAGATAGTATATTTCGTTTATTTTTCTTCGCCCCAAAAAGAACTCACTTGGCAATGTAAATATTTAAATACCAATGATTTTATATTTTTACTTTTGTACTACCTAAGAACTAAGACAAAAAAACGAATTATCTAATTAAAAATCTATTTAAAAAAAAGTTTATTCGTCGTATCTACGGAACCCTACTAGAGCGAGGCCCGACTCGCACTTGGCCGAGTTCGTTTTTTATTCGTGTGCGTGGTGGACGTACATGGGTCTAAATTGGTTCTTCGAATAGCACGCTTTAATTCTCAACGGACCAATCGACGCGGCTCGTTAGCCCATACACAAAAGTATGGCATGGTTCGCCGCCGATACATTATTCATATTGAAAAAAAAGGTTAGTGACGATCCAAATGCATTTTCCGTATAGTCGAAAGCCATGTGGAAGATTCGAACGGGACACCATGTAGACACAGCTGTATATGCATGTAACGAGGCGTGGACGTCTCTGCGCCCATGAATCGTGCTTCGCAGTCAAGAGCTCGGCCGCAATTCAAGGCGCGGCGTAACGTCCATTACGCCCTTTTCTATACCCTCGTAGTGCAAGACTCGCACACGGACGGCGCGCGAGCGAGCACGGCTGTTGTTATTTATTATTCAATCCCACGCTCTTTTGTCTCGTTTGAAGAACGCGCGGAATATAGGAGCCGCGTATGCCAGCGCGGCCATGCGTATTTTCGGATATAACGATTTCAATACCAGCAACGCGCTCGTAAACAATCGCTGCGCATTAGTCGCGTAGACTTTATTCTTCAAATTCCGTGTATATATATGCACTCGCACATGCGCGGATGTCGAGAAATGTCCAGAGATGGAGAGGAAGGGATTCGCGTGCGCAAGGATGAAACAACGGTAACCGCGTCCGGGAATAATAGAGAAGGAATTTATGCTGCCACGGCTCGATATACGCCCGAAAATTAATTGCGGCCTTTTGTTTATCACACATGCGTGTCTGGGCGTACATATATATGCATATTGTACAGGAAGAGTATTTTTAGGAGCCCGTACGCATTTACATTTCTTTAGAAATGGTTTGACGTATACCCGGAGTTGAAATTGCAAGATGAAAAAAAATTGATTCTCATGTACCGTGATTAACGTTCTGCGATGTATATCTACTATAAATGCATGTGTGTGTGCGCGCATTGAGCCTTCGAAGCCACTAGCGAGACACTCGATAAGGCGAGACCATTGCCGAAGCAGAATAAAATGTACAATATGGATGTGTGTGTGTGTGGGTGTGTGTGTACAGCGATTGTAACGTACAGGATTAATTGGAGCAATTTTGATGAGATAACGAACGGACTGCGCTTGAGTAGAGGACAGATGGATAAGTTTGTCGGGCACGTAGACGCAATGCTCGCAGGGAGCAATAAGCGAGAGTCGAACCTCGCAAAGGCGACGGGAACGAGTGGGGGAACGAAGAGAATCGACGGCAGCGCCTTGCGCGTGGCGTAAATGCGTACTTGAATGTGTGTATATATATATACCCCCTAAAAACTTTAACAAGTAAAAGAAAACGGCAAGTAATAAAAAATGCCCTCAGGAAAATTATCGGCTGTTTCACTACTTGTTCAATGCAAACGTACAAAAGAAGTGAAATAATTTTTTATGAAAAAGCCAAGCAAATATACTAGAAACGTACACAAGATTGTCAAATCCTAGAAATACTATTTTTCTCAATATTTTTTTTTTGAACCATATTACTATTATAGTAAAAAGTTCAAATCACGATTATATAAAAGTACAACGTATGCATCACACAAGTACTCTATGTATGTATCATTGCAAATGCTGTGCAACAACTTGGCGTGCATGGTTGAGAAAAAAAGCTCGGCGAAGGATAACGTTTTCTCAACAATTTGACTATCAGGTTAAAAAATACATAAACTGACGCAATTTATTATGTAACCACAAACCGAGTTTAGGATTCCGCACGGTATAAATTAAAAAAATCAGTGATGTACTCGTAGACAACACGGCTTTTGAAAACTCATTTTGCTTGCATAATTTGAAAAGTCACGTGGAAGTATTCATTTTGTACTCTGCTGCAAAACCACCCCACATATCATGAAATCTATTGCGTCGTTTACATTTTGGTGTAATGGACATCGTTTTGGCCAGTTGGAGGTTTCAATTACGGCGCGCCCCACTCGCTGTTAGAAAAGCAATATCGATATTACTCTTGACATCTATCGCTCCATTTCCGATAGTATGTCGAAGTACAGTCGAACAACTCATTTCTAATAATCCTGTAGACCTGATGCGGTCACTGATGCGATGTTTCAATATGAAACAATCTAAATAGATAAATTCTTGCAAAAAATACTTCTGCAAGCGGTAGGAAATCGTGTAGCTTCCCGAGCTTTTTTTGAGCCTCAGGCCACAGTAACGGGTATAAAATCATGTAAGAATTTAACAATTTTTTTTTCGTATGAAAAAGTGATTCACTCATAAAATTAATTACACATCTATTTAGTATGAATATCCTACTGTTACAAATTTTTTTTTTTTCGATGTACAAAATGGCCGACTACGAAAATTTTCTTTTGTCACCTTTTTTCCATTTGGCATGACAAATAACTTCAACAATTTTCACTCGATTTACTTCCAATTTAAAAGTTATGTTCCTAATTGCATTTGGCAGAGAAGTACGAACAGAATTTCTGATTAATCGAAAACTTTTCATTTTATGAGCAGTTTTATACGAAATTTTTCACTGAAAACTCATTTCTTAAGTTCAAATACCTAAAACTTTTGAATAAAACAATATTTTTAAACGCCGTACGTACTTCTCTAGGTATTCTAATGTACATTGACGAGAACTTTTTTTTTGTTCTCGGTAAAAAATCGTGGATGCCAAATATCATGCCGCGGAGCGTCTAAAAAGAGATAACAAAAGAAAATATTAGTAGTGGGCCATGTTGTACATCGAAAAAAAAATATATTTTTTCTAACAGCTTGATATTCATACTAAATAGATGTGTAATTAATGTTATGGGTGAATCACGTTTTCATACGAAAAAACATGATAAATTCGCACATGATTTGATACCTGTAACTGTGGCCTAAAGGCCTTAACCAAGCACGCTAACTTGTTGCACAGCATTTGCAGTGATACTTACATAGAGTACTTGCGTGATGCGCATATGTTGTACTTTTATATAACCATGATTCGAACTTTTTATTATAATAATAATATGGTTTCTTGCAATAAAATATTGAGAGAAATAGTATTTCTAGGGTTTGACAATCTTGTGTAGGTTTCGAGTAAATTTGCTTGGCTTTTACGATGTTGAATTTTGCATTGTCGGAATGCAACGATTTTTTTTCCTCCATTTAATTTTATTATTATATATTTTATTTTTATTATTATTTTAGAAAATATTTCCCTACCAATTTTTGTTGTAGATTTTTAATTAGGAACCTAAACAGTTTTTTTAAATTTTTATAGCCAAAATCTTTATAACCAAAATTTTTATAGCCAATAGATTTTTGTATCGCCGGAATCATAACCGGACTAAGCCGGATGCACTTGCACGGAAGAGACGGGTGCGGTATCGCACGGCCGCTCAGGCTGTGGGTTATGGTAGAGGGGTCGGGTTTCGCCAGAGAGTAGCGTGAACTGTCACGGAATCGGTCACTTACGCGACACCGATATCACCACGACAAAATAAAATAATGTTTTATTTGATTGTGCGGGAACAGATAGGTTAACCACCCGAGAACTTTTAACGTAGAGAAACTTAATCGCGAATGCGAAACGAGACTGAAAATACCATACGCATGGGAGCGAGAAAAAGCACCCGATGTGTGTTTCACGGGCGCGAGAGAGAGATCACGATACGTCTCTCGATGCGCGGGTCGTTGGACCACTACTCATCATCGGTCACGATACGTGAAAAATCGGGACCGATCGCGATTCGTTGGGGCCTTCCCTCGGTCGGAATTGCTCGACACGTCACTCGACCGAGTTCCGCCCACCAACCTAAAACCAAAACGAAAACGAAACCGGAACGACAAAAAAACCAAAACACGATTGGAGAAAGGCCCGAACGCAAACGTGTACGTCAGCGACTCGGGCACATGCACGCAAGGACGTGGTCGGTAACTGATCTTGTGAGGCGATCCGAAAAAATCACGTCACAAGATATACATAGCCCCCACGCGCGCGGAGGATTGTTGGACGACCAGCGCTGCGAGCGGCAGAGTTGCACACTAAAAACAGCGGACAATTCGCGTAGCAAAAATTCCAAAAGATGCCCGCCCACTGGTATACCCAGATAACCACGTACCGCAGATGTACGGCTCACGTGGAGTACGCCGTATCGGTACTATGACCACCACGTGTGTGCGTACAATACTGATACGTTGGCGGTTCACCGTACGGTACGCTGTACCGCAAACGTACCGCCACGGTACCGATGCTGCGTATCTCCACCGTACTAGTAATGTACGGCTACGGTACCTCGACGGTACCAGTGCAGTACATCTACTGTACCCATATAGTGGGATTTATTAGTATATATTGTACTTCTACGGTACCAGTGTAGTACGTCTACTGTACCCATGTAGTGAGATTTATTAGCATATATTGTACTTGTTCGGTACCTCCGAGGTACCAGTGCCGTATGTGTACTGTACTCATATAGTGAGATTTATTGGCATCTATTGTATTTGTACGGTATCTCCGAGGTACCGGTACAGTGCGTCTACTGTACCCATATAATGACATTTATTAGCATATATTGTAATTGTACGGTACCTCCACGGTATCAGTGCAGTACGTCTACTGTACCCATGTAGTGAGATTTATTAGCATTTATTATACTTGTACTGTACCTCTACTGTAGAGGTATTGTACGGACAACGTACGTTCAATCAACGGTTATATTGTACGTACCGTACCATCGCAATATTGTCAGGCGGTGTCCTAATAGAACGCGATTACGCGACCATCGCAAGTTCGCGCGAATTTTGCTCGCACGAATCCGCGATCAAACATACAGATGTCGATTGCATCGTGCGAATGTCAGTTTGGACGCCTATTTGACATCGGTATGTTTGATCGTGAGTTCATACGAACAAAATTCGCGCGAACTTGCGATGGTCGCCTAATCGCGTTCTATTAGGACAACGCCTTACAGTACCACGTAAATGCAGACAGAGGTTTTCTTCAATCCTTAATGGGCATAAAAATGGAAAGAACGCTTATTTAAGTTAACAATCAAAATAACAATTTTTAATTTTTGAAGCCTTCTAAAAAATACAGAAATTTGTGATGTTGGAATGTATGGGTCATTGATGCATTTTAATGTCCCAGTAATATAAGGGGTGAAATGCGGTCAGAATTTTCAAACAAACGACTTTTTTACATCTTCTTGAAGTATGTTTCGAAAATATTCCCTGAAAATTTCAAGTCAATCCGATGAATAGTTTCCCGGATATCCCACAATTATCTCACCGGTACACAGAAAGAATCGATTCTCAACGTATAAACGTGGCTGATAAACGCGCAAACGAAATATCCGGGAAGGCAGAATGCTTCGAAGACAACAACAAAATCGATATTTTGGAAGCTTCCACATCGGCAGAAGCCCTATTGTAGGGGCCAGGAATTGATGATTCGATGTAAGGAATGTTTTAATTAGTATTTCTATTCATCAATCAAGTGGAAAATTGGAAAACTCTTTCAGAAATTTTCACAAATTTACTACTCAAAAACTATCAACTTTAGCAAAATTTTATAAACAATACTTTCGTTTTAAAATTGCTCAAAATGTTTTAAAAAATCAATTCATCCCGAAAAACTTTAATTTTTTGAAAACTTGTTTTAACAATTGGCTATAAACAATTGAATGCTCGACTTTTCGGCAAAAAATTGTGATATTCGGATTCAGTGGATCAAAATACATTTAAAAAAGTTTAGCTTAATCCATCGAACTCAAATTCAATCACTATAATTCAATATAATTCAATATAATTCACTATAATTCAAACACCAATCGATGGACTTTGATAAAATTTGGTGTGCTTATTGATAGCATTAAAAACTAGTCCTTAATCGAAGGATTTTCATTTTTGTTGAAAATTTCTATTTTTTTTTAACAATAAAGGAGCGATTTTTTGGTGGAAAATCGAATGTTATCTGTCAGAAGCCGCCATTTTGTTAATTGTTGAAAAAAAACTCCGATTAAGGACTAGATTTATGGTTAAACTAATGATTTTTTTTTGTTTTTTTTTTTAAATTTCAGATGATCCAGTAAAATTGATGATAGTCGACACAAAGCACTACACGCCGAAGGGGATCCGACAAAGATGGCGATATTTTTATAAATAATCAATATCTTTCTTTGAAAATTTTTACAAGTCAAGTTGAAATATAACAAAAATCTGTGTAACCACTTTTGTAAAACAAACTTAATTACTATAAAGACAAAAATTATTGAAAATTCTCGTTTTTTCACGCCTTTGGCTGCATCTCACCCCTTAAGCCAGCAAAGTTATTTACAAGTTTACAAAACGAAACGCGACAATTTGCAACACGAATTGATGATTCTGAAGAGTAAGCTTCCGATCCGTTGTGATCCTCAAAATGCGCGACGGCTGCGGCCCTGAAGTTTGCATCCGGCAATTCATCTTGATATCTGAAAAAATGAAATAAAAAATGCCCTTGTAAAAAACATTAATACATTATTTTAAAATGGAAGTGCACAAAAATTTATCATTTTTTTCAACAAATTTGACAAATTCGCATTTGTCACGCTCACGGGCATTGAACGCCGCTGTGAAACAGCTGTCACTTTCACCTGACACCGCGACAAACTTGTATCGGGATAAATAACATATATTTATTAATCCCGAAATTATATTTACTAATAGTACATTTAAGGCGGGAAATACATATAAATGGTCGAACATGACGAAAAATTTCGTGATATTTAACAACGCAACTACTGGGCCAATCGATTTGAAAATGTAGAGTCTTTTATTGTACATTAGAAGACACGAAAAACATTATTTTTTATTCGACAGTAAGTGTTTATCACCAGCCTGCAGCCAATTGTTGCTGAACGAATTTTCGAAATTTGCGGCAGCGATAAAAAAAAACTATCCGCTTTATGTCACGCAAAGGTTTTCAGACACATATTCTCCATATTCGATAAAAAATTCAATTAAACCATCATTTTTTGCATAAAAGACACGAAAATTTTCGGTACAAATTCGATCTCTTTTTCTGAGTACCGCCATTATAAAAAAAATTCAACTTTTTCAACTTTTCTTTGGTTTATCGACAGCGTACTTTCATATAAAGTCCAATGGTTTTTTAATTTTTGTTTGAAATAAAAAAAAACTACAGCTGCCGCAGATGAACATCGCGGGGAAGATTCGTTCTGCAACAATTGGCTGCAGGCTGTTGATGAACACTTATTGTCGATAAGAAACTGTTTTTCATGTCTTCTAATGTACAATAAAGTATCGTACAAATTTCAAAAAGATTGGTCCAGTGGTTGCGTTGGAAAAAAATCCCCAAATTTTTCGTCATTTTTGACCATTTATGTGTATTTTCTCCCCTTAAATGTAATGAGGTATTCAAAAAGTACTCTGATATAACACAATTATGTTTTCCTCACTTTTTCATGCGTGTGAACGGTGAACGCCTTGTTATAAATTGTTGATAAGATGTATATTAAGATATGCTGATGCATTTCAAAATTACGTTTGGTGCCAAGGGGGGGCACCCTCTTACCGACCCCCCGAGAGGGGCTCCACCACCGCCAGCCCCGCGCACGCCCGGAATGCATCTTCCATGTGCGATATAGCTTCCATATGAATAACCCGTTTCGTTTTCAGATTTCAGACGGACCGTTTATGCTGGAGTGTCGACCGCTAAAGGTCGCGAAAAAATGTCATCTGCCGGCAGCTATGTTATTGTTGTTTTTCTGCATTTTTTATTTCTTTTTCAAAGTCGCTTAATATATGTACCTTTGTGTTAAAAATAAATGCGTTATTTTTTCACCAACCGTTTCCCAGAAAAATATCGGAATTTGGCAATTTTTTCGGACCTCCAGGTAGATGTAGCCCGTTAATGTTACACGAGACGTATCGTTTTCGATAAACGCCGGTAAATTGAACAACTATCTGCGAATATATTACGGAGAAATGTCTAAGTGAACATTGTACGGATGTAACGGGTAAGAATGATAATAAATGGTTACAGAGGATGGTCAGTATCGTGGCGTTGATCGAAACTCACCGGTCCATTGGAAGAAGCTGAACACGTTGGACATCTGTGAGGTTTTTCCGCGGCGTGGTGCTCCATGTGCCGACAATATAATGTCTCACGCGTAAACTCTTGACCGGAAATGTCGCATCGCATTTTGTCGGCAGCCTGCGTAGAAAGCCAATCAATAACAAACACTTCAAAACTTCGCGGGTGTCAAAAAAAAAACAAAACAATTATGTCAAAGCATACTAGCGAGTTACAGAGAACAGAATAAATTATTGGCAACGTATAACAATAATATCAATGATGAAAGCTGTATGATAAGCTGTATGAAAATTTAAGATTGCGTGTACATGAAAAAAAAATTCTACACGATCTTAGTCGAAAGTGAATTATAATGTTTAGTGTTGTTGATAACAATTGAGCAAAATAGAAGAACGAAGGTTTTTTTTTATGACAACTAATTTTACAAGGTTATACGTAGTATAAATGTACCAAAAATTGAACTATTTTGCATACAACTCTGCCAAAAACGTAAATTTCTATTTGTTTTTTAATCCTTCATTCAATAACGAGCTACACTCATCTACGAACAGATTTTTTTTTCAATTTCAGGTAAAGCTATCATGAGTTATCCTGACCACTACGAGGACACTTTTTTGCGGGGTCTCCGAAAACTAGGTCACAGCGGCTGAATTTCTCGAAATGTTGGATGAGATTTATTTTCAATATTGCTGAAATGTTGCTCTTTTATGTGCTCAACATTTTGAGTAAAATAATTTATATATTATATGTAGAAAAAAAATTGAGAAACGATGGCGGCGTGCAAGATGAAGACCGATAGAGAGCGAGGAAGAGCGAAACAGGCAGAAAGGCAAGAAAAGCAGAACAGAAACAAGAACTTACCTTTACAATCGTTTAAAATCACTATTAGTCCCAGGGGACCGCGTGGTGAACAGCTCAATTTCACAATACTCGCTAACACATATAGCACGTCCACTCGCTATTGCATCTGCACTCCGACTCCCGTTTTCGCCAATCAGCTTCACAACAAGCTGGCGCGCACGCGCACGCCAGGTTGTTGCCGGTTGGACACCAGCATTCGCGCCACTCATCTCCCTTTTCGGCGGGCTTTTCGAACGCTCCCTTTCACGCCGCTAATAATTCAGTATTCCAATTTTTTTTTATCAAGGGCCCCAAGCTACAGTTATTCTCAACTAAACGTTGAGAAGCCATTCGGTGTTAAAAAACACGCCTCGTATAATATGCATATGCCACGCGCGATTAACCATGTCATGGGAGAATAGACGGAAATTCATTATTTCTATCAGTACATTTGGTGTACGGCGTACCTCCAGGGTACCCGTAAAGCATATTGGAAATGTACTGCAGCAGGCGTATCGCCGCGGTACCGGTACGGCGTGCCGCAAATGTATTACTGTACGGCGTACCTCCACGGTTACGGTACGGCATACTGCAAATATACTGCAGTACGGCGTAACTCGAAGGTGGCAGTACCGCGGAGGTACAACTACGCTGGTACTCCGTACTCGTACATTACCGGTGCCGTGCCAGTACGGCGTACTCCACATTTGCGGTACGCTGTACCACCGGTACGTTTGGTTATCTGGGTAGTTATAGGAGGAGCATAGTAGAATATATATCTCCAAATGCGATATCTCGACAGCTATTGCTGGTCGTCAATATTTTTTTTAGAGATTCTCTTAGAAAATTAAAAGGAAGGTTGTGCAAAATTTCAGTTCGTTCAGAGTGGGCAGCTTTTCGGAACCATACCCCTCGTGTCATAACAATTTTAGTCATAGCCTGAAAAGGTAAACGCTGAGCGATTCTAATGATTGTGTTACTGCAAGATTTGGGGAGTGACATAACTTCCGTGTTTTTTCAATCCTAGAGCGTCAAATTCTTTCACGATTTTTTTAGGCAAGAAAAATGTATGTTCCAATTCAAGATACCGGAGTTTGCAACAAAATCTAGTAAGCACATCGTCGGACAATTTTTAATATCGTCATAGATAGTCTCCCTTGAAACCGTCAAGCTTCTGAAGGAAACGTTTTTCCAGTGCAAGTTACCTTCGCGAATTTTTTGGGGTGCATCATTGACGGCGCACTTGTATAAAAAAAATTATCAGCTAAGGACATCGCAGCATCTTCCCCCCCCCCACTGATCTATGTGTATCCTTCGAAAGTGGAAATAACGAGGCAAAAAATGTAAAAAAGAACGAGCGAGCTTAGGAAGGATTATACAAGGGAGTAGTTTCGTGTCGCAGAAGAATGTTGAAAATCTCACTTTTATTTATATCTTTATTCCCGTTTCCGAGTAAATACATTATTCTCATCGGTTCCTTGCACATAGATTTTTCATTTTTTTTTGCTCTTCTATAGGGTCGAATGTATTTGTACGTGCAAGATGCAAAATCTATATCCATGTTACATAGTTAGATATGAGGGCGTTTTGGTGCCAACAAAATTACAGATAAACGTTGTCATTTCGGAGACGTATTGATTCCCATGGATTCTTCTATGAATGGTTTGAATTTTACGACATTTATGAAGTAGCAGGAACGACCATTTGGGTGAGGCACGAGCGCAGCTATTCCTACGATTTTATTGTCATAAGTGAGTGATCCACCGAGATCGCACTGAAATGGAAGCCATATTAAAGCAAACTATACAAATATATGTACATCTCTATGGCTGATTTAGTACTCATAGGCAGAGGAATAAGTCAGAGGGATCTAATCTAAGTCCTCTCCATACGATTTTTGGGGAGTGAAATCCAAGCGATTATATTGATAGCATAAAGATTATATAGGTATCCATGGCAGAAGAAGCAAAACCTAAAACTCATACTGTAGACGTATTCGCATGCAATCGTCCCATTCCTTGTTCATTTAAAATGACAGGTAGAACAATTTGTATTCCGTAATTGAGCTACTTTGAGTGACGTTCGAAATAATGCTATGTTTTAGGCGATACAGAATTCCGCTCTCTCTTCATTAACTATATACAATCCCGAATATCATGGTTTTTAAGATACTTGATCTTGATTCTCCACAGATACAACACTGAGTTAATCTAATCTGCCTGAAGACAAACACCCGCCGGTAACTTCTTTTATTCTCGTAGATAGAAATTCTTTGTGGCTACGTGTAGTATAGTGCAGAACGGTAATGGCTCTGATCTGTGTTTCCGAAGCGTAAAATAGACGAAATTGATGTACGTGATCTATGTCAAGTACTCACTTTGCCTATTGATTGGTGCTTTGACCATCCATAAAGGACATTATCATGATTGTCTATCTTGTCGGAAGGTTTGGTGGGTCTTCATGGACATCTTCATGGACAATTTTTGCAGATTACGTTCCGTTCCTCCAGAGTACTGTAATTGGAATGCCGTAAAAATGGCCCGCTCCCCATTCGACATCTCGGCATTTGGCAAATCTATTGCCTTTTGCTTTGCGCTCTCTTGGACGGCGAATAATAACTGCAATGTATCGGAAAAAACTGGTCAAACATTTATGCGGTTATGTTTAGGTTTATGCGACGACTTTCAATAAGTGTGTAGACCGATTACAACCAGATCCGCGTACAGTGGGGAAAAAAAATATTTGTACTTGTTTCTGCCTTCGACAGCGTATCCCAAATATACATTGTGTCTACGAAAATCTTGGGAAATCACGAACGATTAATTAAAGACAATTTAACAACATTTACGTCTGAGATGTAGAAATACTTTTTTTACCCACTGCAGTTCATTCATGATTTAATAGTTCAGTGTTTCGATATACAGTAGAGCCTCGTTTATCCGATCTTCGATTAACCGACGTTCCGCATTATCCGAGTCACCTACCCAAGGTGTATCCTCGGATAATACGGAAAAATCTGCTATGCCTATGCGTGAAGTAGTCCTATATAGCCACTGATTTCCGTATTATCCGAGATTTCGCTTTTTGGAGGTACCATCTCCCCATATTACCTCGGATAAGCGAGGTTCTACTGTATGAGGAATTCCGATGACGTACAGATTCTGACTGATAAATTGGAGGGATAGAATGCGTGGAATAAATATTTTGGTTTTTCGTACCGTTACAACAGCTATGTTGCACGAGGATTTTCTGATGTATAAGTAGCGGTGGTGTACAGAGATATTGTGTACTCTGTGTTGGACACCTGATCCATACATTTTGTCCGCACCGCTCACCACTCTTATGTTATCGAGATCTTCAACTTCTTTAGGCAGAACACAGTGTGCCGCGGTTAAGACGTGTCGTGTGCTTATTAATCCGCCACCGCATACATGAGTTCCGCTCGGTCTTACCGATACGAAATGAGGGGAGTCTTCAATTGAGATAGACTCTCCACCACTTGCACGTTTGACTTGGGCACCTGTGGTATCTACGACAATGGGTATCGCAATAATTTGTTATTCTTTATTAATTGTTTAACAATTGGTCTGTGTTTTTAAGCGGCAAAATTGTGAATGCTTTCAAAGCAAATTGATTATGGCTAATATACCCCTTCGAAAAATCGGCAAGTGAGATCTTTATCACAGACGCGTCTAACTCGGAAGAAATTTTTTTTTACAATTGCTTCACACGAACGCGTCTGGCCTAACGTTTCAATTAGAACGATTGTCGTCAACATGTCAATTGAAAATACATGCATTCGGGGAAATAACAAAGCAAATATTGAAAACCCGACAAGGTCAGCCTTTGAGGAACGCAATGGTATTGCAAACAAGCGTTGTGGTGAATACACAATTATTGACGAAAAATGCTGACGGACGTGGTTGCTAACGCCAAGCGATGAATATAATGGATGTGAAGGTATCTTCTCTATTATGGTTACATTACGTTATGAGTGTTAATTGTGGGAAATAATCGTTCAATGATGGCGAGCCTCTATTATTCTATCATTAATTAAATTCTTTATGAATTTCAGGGCTTGACGCTTTTTGTATTGGCTTTACGAATGGTCGTTTATGCAGAAAATCACAATACTTGTCCAAGAAGATTCCCACTCTAATCTCACGAGACTCATTTTGAATGTACTTACCGCCTATTGCGTGGCATATGAAAAACCAGATGACTTTCATCACGACTATTTTTTAAGACAGTGCTGTGGGCCCGCAAACGTACACCTAAAAGTATTTTCGTCGAGAAATGTCATTATGATATTTATGTACCAGAGAGAATAAAAATCGGAATAAAGAAAATATGAAATGTGCTTCAAGTATTTAATAATTGCTCGGTTTGATGAGTTTTTCAATCCATTTGAAAACTTTATTTACGAAAAGATCAAATTCACTCAGTCGAATCGATTGGACATTAAAATTAATCGTGTACACTAAGGGAAAAAGTCTATGTTGTTTGCAATAAGCACGATTGCTAAAGAAAGACATAGATAAATAGAGCATTGGCAAGATAATATAAGTATAGCTGATCAATAGATATATCACGATTGTTCAGCCATTCAATTGGTATGAGTATTAATAATATACTTATATATAACTCATTGCCTTTTAATGGGAACTCTTTCATTCGGGTTAAGGGGTTACACCAAGTTGGAATGTTTGAAAAAAATCGATTTTCCGTTTTTGACGTATTCTTATAGTATAAGCTTACAAAAATATTCTCTGAAAATTTCAAGTCGATCCGTTGAAACTTGGGGGAGTTATGAGCGTTTACCGGTAGGGCCAGCGAACTAGTCTATGCACTTGACGTAAAACTTTAAACGCGTTTTGCTCGGAATGACTGTTTCAGAATCGGTGACCGAAATATCTCAAAAACAACTAAACCGATCTGCTTCAAATTTCACAGACATTTTTTGTATATCAAAAGGGAGTCCTTAATCGAAGGATTCTTTTTTCATATCAAGTGTCACGTCCTGAGGGGACGTGGGCATATATATATGTGTGGTATCCCTCTTTCTTGCCTACGCCTAGCGCAATAGCACGGGATGAGGGTTAAAAAGGGGACGTGCTGGTGGAAAGGATAATTTTAAAGAATTTCGTGGATGATCCAATCGTTGAAAATAACGGTTGTGATACTTGTGTTCGATTGACTCGTAATTTATTAGAATCAGCCGTATGGGTTGATCCTATTATTTTAAAGATACAAATTGAAGACGAAAGGGTGAAAATGTGTTCGCTTACATTGATGCGTCTCGGCGTGGACCCAGTCGCTTGGGTGTCAGGTACGGTCGTAAAACTAAGGGCCCTTCGTCGATGGCCCGAACGCTCGCAGATGGTGTGGGTGTGTGTGTGACGGATACAGCAAATGTTCGGTGACACAGATTCTAGTGTTCGTGGATTTCGCGGTTCGAGAATGGAAAATACAATGAAATATTGCGCGTAATACAAATGTCAAAATTCTTAAGATTATCGCGTAACTGTTAGAGAACTTTCGAAGTACAAGATTTGTATAAACTCGAGTTGCAAGACAATGTACGCTTTACAAGAAAGGAAATGAATATTCAACGCGATGGATATCGGTTAAGGAACTCTAGATATGAGCTCGCTGGATTCTGACTGGAGTCTCGGATTGAGACTCGATAAAAAGAAGTTTGTGTGATCGTGGTTGCCGGCAGACTGACTTGGTCATTTTCTTCTTCTAGGATGTAGGAAAAATTGGGATGCTGAGGTGGTGGAAGACTGGCCCCCTGGGAGGGTGCACATTTGGGGGTGCATTCTTTTGGATTGGTGGAAAATATGTATAAGTTGGAATGAGAGTGGGAGCGAGGAGTAGGTTGCGATAGCCACAACCGTCGCTGTATTTCCGGGAATTGGAACTGCGCTTCTTTATCTGGAGCGCGGAAAAATATAGACGAAAAAAGGGGCCTTGTCGGCGCCAAGAACGCACCCTCGAGATAGGGCTTGTTGACCGAGGCCCGCGAGTCCGCATGGGAAATATCAACGTAGTTTTATGGCCGCGGCAACTTCCTGGGTCGGAGGATTTTCTCCTAGCGAGTGTATATTTTTTTAAGGATTTGGACATTTTTCCGCTCTTGGATGATCGTGAGCATTCGGTATCGTTGCGTCGTTATATATTTACGTCTTTATGAATATCATCACGCATCTCTTGCGTGTCGCTTCACGTGTTCGTCATCCTTGTAACCCGAAGGTTTCCTTTGTGTATTTTTGGTCTTAAGGACACTCTGCGATGTACTCGGACTCTGTTCGGATTACAACGAGACTGTTCGAAATTTTCCCGCTTGTATATTTGTTCTCGATATCGTTTAGACCGCTACGCTTTCTCGTGGGAAGGTACGAGAAACGCTTAGTTATATTATTATGGATAGGCTACGTTTCCGCCGTGGTAGGCCTAACTCTAAAGAAAATATTCAGATCCGTCGAAAAATGAGAATTCCGCTATCGTGCGTATTAGGCTTAAAAAGGCATTGTACGCATTTGGTCGCGACGTGACACAAGCAAAATAGAATGTTTGCTGCACCGAAATTTCAACGAGCACGTTCGATTGGCGACCGTTTTTTCAAAAATCATGCGGTACAAAAACTAAATTCATTTGATTTTTTGATTTTAGATTATTTGTCCCCGAGCAGGAGTGTGCACCGCGCAGGACCTTTTTTGCACAGCGGTCTGTGCAATTTACTGCATATCCGTCGTTTATAAATATTTCCCAATGAAATAATTGCCAAAGATACTTCAAATGATACTCTTTTCTATGAAGAAAAAAGTTTAAAACTTGCACCCATCTCCCAACAACAAAAAAATTAACGAAGACACGCCTTTTTTTTTGGCCGCGAACTAGGTGTAACTCATTAAAACGATTATCTCGACACTTATGTTAGTAGTAGAGCTATGCCGGTTCTGCTTCAAGGGGAGGTGGTGTGTCAAGAATAGGGAAGCCATGGTGGCGCCACTGTCGAGGGGAGGTCGCAGGGCGCGTGTGACGTCACAGGGGGGACCTCTATGGAGGGAGTAACCAAATGGTCCGCGGAGCGACTGGCGGGGGGGGATTCAGTGTTGATGAGTGTTGTGTGTGTGTGTGTGTGTGTGTGTGCGTGTGTGGGTGCGTGCGTGTGTAGTGTGCGTGCGTGCGTGTGCGTGTGGGTGCGTGCGTGTGTAGTGTGCGTGCGTGCGTGTGCGTGTGCGTGCGTGCATGCGTGCGTGCGTGCTTGTGCGTGCGTGTGTGTGTGCATGCGTGTGCGTGCGCGCGTGTGAGTGTATGTGTGTGTGTGCGTGTGTGTGTGTGTGTGTGTGTGTGTGTGTGTGTGTGCGTGCGTGCGCGTGCGTGTGCCCGCGGGCTTGGGCGTGCTTCTCCATGCATGTGTGCGTGCGTGCGCGTGTGCGTGCATGCGAGGCGGCCTTTCAAAGCCCACTAATTCATGACATGCAGCTGGTCCCATTCCGAAAGACAATGTCAATTGCATCCGCCCCGTCTCGCAAAGCTCGCCGACACTCGAAACACGTCCTGACAGGTTTCTTGGGAAAACTGCAATCCTTAGGGATCAAAGGGACCGCGGATGGACCACTTGAGCGCAGCTCTTGAAACGTTGAGGTCACCATTCCGAAAGATAATGTCAAGATATTTGCATGCGTGTCCACTCCTGTCACGAGTCTCGCCAACACTGTAGACAGGTCTCGACAAGTTAGGATTTCTTGGAAAAACTATAAACTTGAGTGATCTATTGCCAAGGGCCGTTGGCGCCGATGGACCACTTGAGCTGCAGGACCCATACAATCTTTCGATTCGAGGCATCCCGACTTCCTGTTTTTTGTCTCATGTTCCTCGAGCAATCTTCGCGTTATCAGGAAACTCTGTTTTTTCCCGAGAGAGGGCCGAACTTTTTTCCCGAAGAGCCTTTTTAATGATCCACTCCGCTCAAAACTGACCGCACTTTGCATGAAGCAGTCAGTCGGTTCACATCGTGGAAGTTTTTCCTACTCTTCAACATGGAACAAATCTTGCGTGACCAAGCTGTGCTCTTACGCTCGTTCGAAGAATTTGCTGCGTGGGAACAGCGATGTGTCGAGCTCATCGAAGGACTAGAAACGCAGAGTCGGATCAAATGCCCGCGATTATTAATTGGACATCAACAGTCACTAATCGCCCAAATAGCGCGTCTGGAAGGATTGAGGAATTCTGTGCGGAGTCGTTTCGTACACACGGGCGCAGGACATGCTGATCACGGGTTAATCTGGCGCGAGATCGACACGTCCTTTAAGAGTCGAATATTGACCGGTTCGGTCATCAATCGCAGCCACATCGAGCCGAAACACTTTCTTAACGATGCTCGCGCCTTAGTACTTCAACATGTGCGAAATATTATCAACAAGCACAACAGCATTAAAGTCAATACAGTGTTTAATGGTGAATTCGTGAGTGGCGATAAACAAGCCAATAAAAGTGTCAGCACGCGAAACTGCGAACTATTTAGCACAAGCGATTTGAGCGAGTGTGTGAACGGCGTGTTACGGAGCCCACTTTAACCTTACTCGACGAATTTCAAGAACGTGATAGTGGCTGGGCTCTGCAGAAAATACTTAACCTCGCGATAAATGTCAATAAGTGTAATCCGATGCGTGCCGGGTGCTCCATATCATTGCCGCGGGAAATAATGTTGAAGAAGGCTGTGGTTAACGTCAAATCCGACGATAACGCGTGTTTCGCATGGGCAGTTGTCGCTGCTCTACACCCAGCTGAACAAAACAGCCACCGTCCAACTTCTTATCCTCATTATTCGACAGTACTAAATCTGAAGGATATCGAATTCCCGGTGACGATACATCAAATTAAAAAATTCGAGCTCCAAAACAATTTATCGATCAATGTGTATACCACCACCACGAAAAAGGACATTGTTCCAATACGCGTGACTCAACAGAAGAAGGAGAAGCATATCAATTTGCTGTACATGCAAGACACTGAGGACGACAATGTGGGGCATTTCATATGGATCAAGAACCTGTCGAGACTCGTCATGGCGCAACTGAGCAAGGGGGAGCATAAAAAATATATTTGCGATCGGTGTGTGAATTTAGCATTATTAATACGCAATTATATATCTACTGAAGGAGAAAATTGAACAAAAAAAAAATCTTGTTTGTTTTGCAGATGTCTGCATTACTTTGGTTCCGAGGAAAAATTGCAATCACACGAGGTCGATTGTGGGGCGATAAACAACTGTGCAATTCGACTACCAAACGACACCAATAAGTGGCTCCAGTTCAGCAACTTTAGCCGGAAAGAGCGACATCCATTCATCGTGTATGCCGATTTGGAGTGTGTGTTGGCAAAGACCGACGTGGAGAACCTAGCGAAAGACTTGTATCATCACCATGAAGTGTTTAGTATCGGATACTACGTATGCTGTGCATATGATGATTCATTATCTTCGTATCACTCGCGTCGCAGTGCTGATTGCGTATCGTGGTTTGTCGAAGAACTAAAACATCTAGCATTGCGGATAAAAGAAATTTTCTGTGACAATGTCCCAATGATTTATCTGACACCGAGCGAGTGGGCTCGGCGACTCAATGTCACATATGTAAGAAACCATTTGCGCAAGAAGATGTGCGCGTTCGAGATCATCGCCATTTGACTGGATGCTATAGAGGCCCTGCCCATTCCAACTGCAACCTCAATTATAAGCAGTCATTCTTCATTCCAGTAGTTTTTCACAATTTGTCGGGTTACGATGCACATTTTGTCATCAAGGAAGTAGCCACAGCGTTGGAAGGAAAGACCGATGTGCTTCCAATCACAAAGGAGAAATACATCTCCTTCACGAAGCATGTTGAAATTACAGACGATTCAAAACACAAGATCCAATTGCGCTTCATCGACTCATACAAATTCCTCAACACGAGTCTCGACAAACTAGCCTCATTTTTGAGCAAGGACAAACTCAAAATTTTACGCACACAATTCCCAACTCTCTCGACGGACACTTTCAATTTGCTGCCGCGAAAAGGGGTCTTCCCTTATGAATATATTGACGACGTGACCAAGCTAGACAACACTTGCCTTCCACCACGTGACGCATTTTACAGTTCCCTGACAGATGCCACAGTATCCGAGAGCGAGTTCACACATGCTGAGAAAATTTGGGAGCGGTTCTCCATTCGAACGCTCGGTGACTATAGCGATTTATACTTGAAGACAGATGTCTTGTTATTAGCCGATATTTTCGAAAACTTTCGAAATACGTGCATTGAGAGCTATGGCCTAGATCCCGCGTATTACTACACATTGCCCGGATGTACCTGGGATGCAATGCTAAAACACTCGAATGTCAAGTTTGAATTACTAACTGACATCGACATGGTTCTATTCGTTGAGCGGGGTAAACGCGGTGGTCTCAGTCAATGCTCAAACCGATATGCACACGCTAATAACAAGTACATGGAGTCGTTTGATCCATCGAAAGCATCGTCATACTTGATGTATTTTGACGTCAACAATCTGTATGGGTGGGCAATGTGTCAACCTTTGCCATATGCAGATTTTCGATGGGTCAACGACGTGTCCAAGTTTGATCCATCTTCCATCGCGCTAGATTCACCAACAGGCTACATCCTTGAAGTCGACTTGAAATATCCGCAATCTCTACATGATGCGCACAAAGACCTGCCGCTTTGTCCAATACATGAAAAACCACCGGGTAAGCAGGGGGAAAAGCTGTTAGCAACCGTCTGTGATAAAAAACGCTACATCATTCACTATCGAAATTTACAGCAGTGCTTACGTCATGGACTTAGCCTCACGAAAATCCATAGGGTATTACAATTCACACAATCCCCATGGCTACGTTCATATATCGAGTTAAATACGCAATTTCGAACGCTAGCCAAAAACGATTTTGAAAAGAATTTATTCAAATTAATGAACAATGCGGTGTTTGGCAAAACGATGGAGAATGTGCGCAATCATGTGGATGTAAAGCCTTTAACAAAATGGGAGGGCAGATATGGTGCAGAGGCAATGATTGCGAAGCCAAACTTCCACAGCCGAAGTGTTTTTTCGGAAAACCTCATTGCCGTGGAATTGCGCAATCTCGAGGTGACATTCAACAAGCCGATATATGTGGGTATGTGCATACTTGACATATCCAAAACATGCTTGAATGGATTTCATCACGAGTATATGGTACCTCTGTATCGGGATAAGTGTAAAATCATGTATACCGATACGGATAGTCTCATATATGACATTGAGAGCGATGATATGTACATGGACATGAAGCGCGACATTGTAAAATTCGATACGAGCGACTATCCGGTGGACAATAGGTATGATATGCCGCTTGTCAACAAGAAGGTACCCGGTCTCATGAAAGACGAATGCAATGGTGCAATTATGACCGAGTTCATTGGACTTCGATCGAAAATGTATGCGACACGTGTTGAGGGTGAGGACACTAAAAAAGTTAAAGGTGTCAAGAGTAGCGTTGTGGCTAGGACAATCACATTCAACGATTATGCCCGATGCTTGAATGAAGACATTGAAATGAGCCGTAGTCAAACGTGCATTCGATCAAAGTTGCACAAAGTTTGGCTGGAATTGTTTGGGTTTGTTTCGGTGAAAATCCCAAACAAACCCAAACAATTCCAGCCAAATTCAAATGTCATGAAAATCATCGGTTTATGGATGTCGTCGAAGATCGCATTATAAACTCGAAGGCCTCTTGGGCGTCTTCGAACCACTTGTGCATATCTTTGAAAGTCTCTTAAGCATCTTCGAACTCCTCACGAATGTCTTCAAACGTTTTATGAATGTTGTCGAAAGTCTCGTGAATGTGTTCGATAGTGTCTTGGATGTCGACGAACTCCTCGTGAATGCATTGAAAGTCTCTCTTAAGCGTCTTCGAACCCCTCATGAATGTCGTCATGCGTATTATGAATGCCGTTGGATGTCTCCTGAACGTGTTCGAACGATTCTGGGATATCAACAAACCCCTCGTGGATATCTGTGAAAGCCTCTAAAGCGTCTTAGAATGCCGCATGTATATCTTCGAACTTATTATAAATGTCGTCGAAAGTCTCGTGAACGTCTTCGAAAGAATCTTAAACGTCTCACAAACCTCTTCAAATGTCTCATGAGCGTCGTAGAAAGTCTCTTGAAACTCTTCGAACCCCTCGCGAATGTCTTTGAAAGTCTCTCTTACGAGTCTTCAAGCCCTTCATGAATGTCGTCAAACGTATTATGAATGTCGTTGAAAGTCTCTTGAACGTGTTCGAAAGTGTCTTGGATGTCGACATACCCCTCATGAATATCTTTGGAAGTCTCTTAAGCGTTTTCGTATCCCTCATGAATGTCTTCAAACGTATTATGTATGTCGTCGAAAGTCTCGTAAACGTCTTCGAAAGAATCTTAAACGTCTCACAAACCTCTTCAAACGTCTCATGAACGTCGGCGAAAGTCTCTTGAACGTACTCAAAAGTTTCTTGCATGTCTTGAAGCCCCTCGTGAATGTATTTGAAAGTCTCTTAAACGTCTCCGAACCCCTCATCGATGTCTTCAAACGTATTATGAATATCGTCAAAGATCTCTTGAATGTCTTCGAAAGTCTCCTAACGTCTTCGAATCCCTCATGAATGTCTTCAAACGTCATATGATCGTTTTCGAAAGTCTCTTGAACGTCTCACGAACATCTTCAACCGTCTCATGGACGTCGTAGAAAGTCTCCTGAAACTCTTCGAACCCCTCGTGAATTTCTTTGAAAGTCTATCTTAAGAGTCTTCAAGCCCCTCATTGAATGTCGTCAAATGTATTATGAATGTCGTTGAAAGTCTCTTGAACGTGTTCGAAAGTGTCTTGGATGTCGACAAAGTCCTCGTGAATATCTTTGGAAGTCTCTTAAGCGTATTCGTATCCCTCATGAATGTCTTCAAACGTATTATGAATGTGGTCGAAAATCTCTTGAACGTATTCGAAAGTTTCTTGGACGTCTTCAAACCCCTCGCGAATGTCTTTGAAAGTCTCTTTAATGTCTTCGATCCTCTTGTGAATGCCTTCAAACGTCTTATGACCGTTTTCGAAAGTCTCTTTAACATCTCACGGACATCTTCAAACGACTCAAGAACGTCGTAGAAAGTCTTTTGAAACTCTTCGAACGCCTCGCGAATGTCTTTGAATGTCTCTCTCTTACGAGTCTTCAAGCCCCTCATGAATGTTGTCAAACATTTTATGAATGTCGTTGAGAGACTCTCGAACGTGTTCGAACGCGTCTTGGATGTCGACAAACCCAAAGGCCTCCAACCGACTCCACAGCAGGCTTGCTTTTTTTCCCCCGTCGATAATCCCTTTTTTGTGGAATGTGGGTACGAGGAGATGGATAGAGTGAATAAACACATGGGATTATAAAAAGTCCGTGTTTTTATTTACAGAAAATAATAAATTCATCCTTGCACAATTAAATATTTACAACAACTAACATAATTTTAACAAGTTTTACATCGAGTGAACAATATATATACATAATTTTCACGAGTTTTATGCATCAAGTATTTACAAAAATGTACACACAATTTTACATCGAGTTTATATGCATGATAGTTTTTACAACGGTATGCTGTAATGCCCCCATGGTAGGGTCTCAGAGGTCCCAGGTATGATATACCGCTTATCATCATGAGGACGCAGAGCGATTTTCGTCTCACGAATGGTGTAGACCTTGTGCAACTTTGATCGAATGCACGTTTGACTACGGCTCATTTCAATGTCTTCATTCAAGCATCGGGCATAATCGTTGAATGTGATTGTCCTAGCCACAACGCTACTCTTGACACCTTTAACTTTTTTAGTGTCCTCACCCTCAACACGTGTCGCATACATTTTCGATCGAAGTCCAATGAACTCGGTCATAATTGCACCATTGCATTCGTCTTTCATGCGACCGGGTACCTTCTTGTTGACAAGCGGCATATCATACCTATTGTCCACCGGATAGTCGCTCGTATCGAATTTTACAATGTCGCGCTTCATGTCCATGTACATATCATCGCTCTCAATGTCATATATGAGACTATCCGTATCGGTATACATGATTTTACACTTATCCCGATACAGAGGTACCATATACTCGTGATGAAATCCATTCAAGCATGTTTTGGATATGTCAAGTATGCACATACCCACATATATCGGCTTGTTGAATGTCACCTCGAGATTGCGCAATTCCACGGCAATGAGGTTTTCCGAAAAAACACTTCGGCTGTGGAAGTTTGGCTTCGCAATCATTGCCTCTGCACCATATCTGCCCTCCCATTTTGTTAAAGGCTTTACATCCACATGATTGCGCACATTCTCCATCGTTTTGCCAAACACCGCATTGTTCATTAATTTGAATAAATTCTTTTCAAAATCGTTTTTGGCTAGCGTTCGAAATTGCGTATTTAACTCGATATATGAACGTAGCCATGGGGATTGGGTGAATTGTAATACCCTATGGATTTTCGTGAGGCTAAGTCCATGACGTAAGCACTGCTGTAAATTTCGATAGTGAATGATGTAGCGTTTTTTATCACAGACGGTTGCTAACAGCTTTTCCCCCTGCTTACCCGGCGGTTTTTCATGTATTGGACAAAGCGGCAGGTCTTTGTGCGCATCATGTAGAGATTGCGGATATTTCAAGTCGACTTCAAGGATGTAGCCTGTTGGTGAATCTAGCGCGATGGAAGATGGATCAAACTTGGACACGTCGTTGACCCATCGAAAATCTGCATATGGCAAAGGTTGACACATTGCCCACCCATACAGATTGTTGACGTCAAAATACATCAAGTATGACGATGCTTTCGATGGATCAAACGACTCCATGTACTTGTTATTAGCGTGTGCATATCGGTTTGAGCATTGACTGAGACCACCGCGTTTACCCCGCTCAACGAATAGAACCATGTCGATGTCAGTTAGTAATTCAAACTTGACATTCGAGTGTTTTAGCATTGCATCCCAGGTACATCCGGGCAATGTGTAGTAATACGCGGGATCTAGGCCATAGCTCTCAATGCACGTATTTCGAAAGTTTTCGAAAATATCGGCTAATAACAAGACATCTGTCTTCAAGTATAAATCGCTATAGTCACCGAGCGTTCGAATGGAGAACCGCTCCCAAATTTTCTCAGCATGTGTGAACTCGCTCTCGGATACTGTGGCATCTGTCAGGGAACTGTAAAATGCGTCACGTGGTGGAAGGCAAGTGTTGTCTAGCTTGGTCACGTCGTCAATATATTCATAAGGGAAGACCCCTTTTCGCGGCAGCAAATTGAAAGTGTCCGTCGAGAGAGTTGGGAATTGTGTGCGTAAAATTTTGAGTTTGTCCTTGCTCAAAAATGAGGCTAGTTTGTCGAGACTCGTGTTGAGGAATTTGTATGAGTCGATGAAGCGCAATTGGATCTTGTGTTTTGAATCGTCTGTAATTTCAACATGCTTCGTGAAGGAGATGTATTTCTCCTTTGTGATTGGAAGCACATCGGTCTTTCCTTCCAACGCTGTGGCTACTTCCTTGATGACAAAATGTGCATCGTAACCCGACAAATTGTGAAAAACTACTGGAATGAAGAATGACTGCTTATAATTGAGGTTGCAGTTGGAATGGGCAGGGCCTCTATAGCATCCAGTCAGATGGCGATGATCTCGAACGCGCACATCTTCTTGCGCAAATGGTTTCTTACATATGTGACATTGAGTCGCCGAGCCCACTCGCTCGGTGTCAGATAAATCATTGGGACATTGTCACAGAAAATTTCTTTTATCCGCAATGCTAGATGTTTTAGTTCTTCGACAAACCACGATACGCAATCAGCACTGCGACGCGAGTGATACGAAGATAATGAATCATCATATGCACAGCATACGTAGTATCCGATACTAAACACTTCATGGTGATGATACAAGTCTTTCGCTAGGTTCTCCCCGTCGGTCTTTGCCAACACACACTCCAAATCGGCATACACGATGAATGGATGTCGCTCTTTCCGGCTAAAGTTGCTGAACTGGAGCCACTTATTGGTGTCGTTTGGTAGTCGAATTGCACAGTTGTTTATCGCCCCACAATCGACCTCGTGTGATTGCAATTTTCCCTCGGAACCAAAGTAATGCAGACATCTGCAAAACAAACAAGATTTTTTTTTTGTTCAATTTTCTCCTTCAGTAGATATATAATTGCGTATTAATAATGCTAAATTCACACACCGATCGCAAATATATTTTTTATGCTCCCCCTTGCTCAGTTGCGCCATTACGAGTCTCGACAGGTTCTTGATCCATATGAAATGCCCCACATTGTCGTCCTCAGTGTCTTGCATGTACAGCAAATTGATATGCTTCTCCTTCTTCTGTTGAGTCACGCGTATTGGAACAATGTCCTTTTTCGTGGTGGTGGTATACACATTGATCGATAAATTGTTTTGGAGCTCGAATTTTTTAATTTGATGTATCGTCACCGGGAATTCGATATCCTTCAGATTTAGTACTGTCGAATAATGAGGATAAGAAGTTGGACGGTGGCTGTTTTGTTCAGCTGGGTGTAGAGCAGCGACAACTGCCCATGCGAAACACGCGTTATCGTCGGATTTGACGTTAACCACAGCCTTCTTCAACATTATTTCCCGCGGCAATGATATGGAGCACCCGGCACGCATCGGATTACACTTATTGACATTTATCGCGAGGTTAAGTATTTTCTGCAGAGCCCAGCCACTATCACGTTCTTGAAATTCGTCGAGTAAGGTTAAAGTGGGCTCCGTAACACGCCGTTCATACCACTCGCTCAAATCGCTTGTGCTAAATAGTTCGCAGTTTCGCGTGCTGACACTTTTATTGGCTTGTTTATCGCCACTCACGAATTCACCATTAAACACTGTATTGACTTTAATGCTGTTGTGCTTGTTGATAATATTTCGCACATGTTGAAGCACTAAGGCGCGAGCATCGTTAAGAAAGTGTTTCGGCTCGATGTGGCTGCGATTGATGATCGAACCGGTCAATATTCGACTCTTAAAGGACGTGTCGATCTCGCGCCAGATTAACCCGTGATCAGCATGTCCTGCGCCCGTGTGTACGAAACGACTCCGCACAGAATTCCTCAATCCTTCCAGACGCGCTATTTGGGCGATTAGTGACTGTTGATGTCCAATTAATAATCGCGGGCATTTGATCCGACTCTGCGTTTCTAGTCCTTCGATGAGCTCGACACATCGCTGTTCCCACGCAGCAAATTCTTCGAACGAGCGTAAGAGCACAGCTTGGTCACGCAAGATTTGTTCCATGTTGAAGAGTAGGAAAAACTTCCACGATGTGAACCGACTGACTGCTTCATGCAAAGTGCGGTCAGTTTTGAGCGGAGTGGATCATTAAAAAGGCTCTTCGGGAAAAAAGTTCGGCCCTCTCTCGGGAAAAAACAGAGTTTCCTGATAACGCGAAGATTGCTCGAGGAACATGAGACAAAAAACAGGAAGTCGGGATGCCTCGAATCGAAAGATTGTATGGGTCCTGCAGCTCAAGTGGTCCATCGGCGCCAACGGCCCTTGGCAATAGATCCCTCAAGTTTATAGTTTTTCCAAGAAATCCTAACTTGTCGAGACCTGTCTACAGTGTTGGCGAGACTCGTGACAGGAGTGGACACGCATGCAAATATCTTGACATTATCTTTCGGAATGGTGACCTCAACTTTTCAAGAGCTGCGCTCAAGTGGTCCATCCGCGGTCCCTTTGATCCCTAAGGATTGCAGTTTTCCCAAGAAACCTGTCAGGACGTGTTTCGAGTGTCGGCGAGCTTTGCGAGACGGGGCGGATGCAATTGACATTGTCTTTCGGAATGGGACCAGCTGCATGTCATGAATTAGTGGGCTTTGAAAGGCCGCCTCGCATGCACGCACACGCGCACGCACGCACGCATGCATGGAGAAGCACGCCCAAGCCCGCGGGCACACGCACGCGCACGCACACACACACACACACACACACACACACACACACACACACACACGCACGCACGCACGCACGCACGCACGCACGCACGCACGCACGCACGCACGCACGCACGCACGCACGCACGCACGCACGCACGCACGCACGCACGCACGCACGCACGCACGCACGCACGCACGCACGCACGCACGCACGCACGCACACACACACACACACACACACACACACACACACACACGCACGCACGCGCGCACGCACGCACCCACACGCACACGCACACGCACACGCACACACACACATACCACTCATCAACACTGAATTCCCCCCACTAGTCGCTCCACGGACCATTTGGCTGCTCCCTCCATAGTGGTCCCCCCTGTGACGTCACACGCGCCCGGTGACCTCCCCTCGACAGTGGCGCCACCATGGCTTCCCCATTCTTGACACACCACCTCCCCTTGAAGCAGAACCGGCATAGCTCTACTACTTATGTTTTTCAAATTTCCATTTAGGATGAATGTTACCTTACCGATTCTTGTGTACTTGTATTCGCGTAACCGACTCCGGTGAGACTGCACTTTGGATGAACTTGGTCTGCGTGGAGGCTGCCGACGTAGATGGTGCGAGACGGAAAAAAAAACAATGTGGAAAATTGTAACTCTGCTCAGATTTATATAGGCAAATGCATACGCCTCACAATGCATTGCACATGAATTTCCACACTTGTGCGAAAAATTCTTTACTTCTTCGTCGCTTGTCCATGTTCTAACAATGAGCAGGGAATTGGCAAAACGGCACGTAGTCCTGGCCTTTATTCGAAACGAGGTCTCGTAAAAAGTATTGATAACCGCTTCCACCTCTATGCATATTTTACCCAACTATATTGTCGCATCATAACCGGAATATAAGCGAATTCTTCGAAATATTTTTTTATTGTTCAAAATTAATCGAGCCGAAAATTTGTTCAAAAATTCAATTTGAGGGAAGAGTAGGGGTTCGCACTTGTGAAAAATCGATTTTTTGTTGTCTTTTCTTGTAGTTAAACATTTCAATGCAGATTATCTATATAGATGAAAAAAAATCGCAAAAAAGTGTTTTTTTTTCACGCTGAAACCCCTACCCTTCCCTTAACGAAAGATAAAATTGACTGAGCTGCATCAATGAAGTTTTGAAATAAGTCATCGACACTGAGGGAGGAGGATGATTTTTAGAATAAGCACCCGTGGTAAAGACGGATAAAAAGATAATTAGCTTGTTCGCAAGGCAATCAAAATATAACCGACACAGGTACATTAAGGGGGGATTTTCTTTTTTTCGACAAAAAAATCGATTTTTCGCTGACCGCTGTTTCATATTCTTCAAAGTGTTGAGAATATGTGTGCAAAATTTCAAATTAAAATTCTCAAAAATGGTAAAGTTATAAGCGATTTTATACCTGCGTGTCGACTCGTGGTGGCCGCGCGCTCGTTGTCACACGGCAGGGGTCGGCGTGCCCGGCAGCTGCCCGAATCTGTTGCTCGGCGGACGATAAAAATAACGGGACAGCATAATAGGCATTTAATTCAATGAAGGACGAGTCCTATCGGTCGTGCGAGATCGAAATATTCGGTGGAGAGTCGCTCAGTCTCGGACGAGAGTTTACTGGTAACAGACGTATATAGGATGGATCGAAAACAGGGAAGTGATACTCATAGTCGTGCTGCTAGACCGAAAAAAAGGAAATTTGTTGGGAATATTCACACCCGAGGAACGGAAACGACGTTTGCAAGTACGTCGGCCCAGAAACTGTCGACAGCGGAAGACAAAGAAATAATTACGGACCCGGGTCATTATCGGGTCGCATTATCGCGTTTCTATCGGTTTTCTCTGCAATCTCGCAACTCGTAATGAAGACGTCGTGAATGCTATTAAGCCGATTTACATTGATTTGTCATCGAGAGACTTGCTGGAAAGGTGTTTACGTGGCGATACTCAAAACAACAACGAAAGCTTCAACGCAACCGTTTGGCGATTCGCACCTAAACACCTTCACTGTGGCGCGAAAGCGATCGACATCGCGGCTTATTTGGCCGCAGGGATTTTTAACGAAGGCTTTACAGCAGTCCTTAAAACAATGACGACGATTGGAATCGTCGTTGGCCAGCAAGCATCAATATTCGTCGATGCGCGAGATAAGCAGCGGATAGAGAGGTCAACGAGACGCAGCCTCGAAGCAACGAAAGAGGCTCGAACAAGACGCAGAAGCGAAACTGCTTCACTGAATGAGTTGTTCGAAGCCGAGGAAGGCATCCTGTATGGCCCTGGCATAGCAGATTAGATTAAAAATACTGTAAGTACTCGATATGTCCCATAAACTGTACTCACAACTTTAAACGCGTTTTTCTCGAAACAGCTATTTCACAACTGGTGTGCACGATTTCTCAAAAACTATTCAACCGATTGCCTTCAAATTTGGGCAGAATGCTCAGCTGACATCCTTTTATCGTTTGATGAAGCAAACAAGCAATACGTTTAATAGTTTTTTATTTATAACAAAAAATCGATCAATTTTTTTCGAAAAATCGATACTTCAAGTTCAAAACGTCACCAAATCGTCAATTTTTTTTCCCCCTTCATCAAACGATAGCTATATGTGTCTAAAGTAAAATGCTTTTTGGGTTTTTGTTGCAGGATGAACGTGAAGGCTGTAATCGTGCACACCATCAAAAAAGGACCATCGCGCGTCGAGGGGGGTGGGAGGCGGATTTTTTTATGAAATTGTTTAAAATTTTTTTTGTATGTAGTAAACAGATCAATAAAACGATATGCCAAGTTTCACACGTTTTCCGTTGTATACTTTCTTCACAAAAAAATCCCCAAAAAGCGGTAAATTTTTGCGAAAAAAAAGACAATCCCCCCTTAAGGATGTTGAGTCCCTATGAAACATGTTAATGTTAATTGTTCAATAAATAGCTTCTTAATCGTCATGAAATTTTTACACGACCTCCTGAATACTTCATGTAAAAACATACCAAATTTTCAGAATTCTATCATCATTACTCCAACCTCCTTAAGGGTTGAAATAAAAAATGATAAGAAAATTCTGAAAATTTCGTATGTTTTTATATGAAGTATTTAAGAGGTCGTGTATAAAATTTCACGACGATTAGGAAGCTCGTTATTAAAAAATTAACATTTTGTTAAGAACAATTTTTAAAAGAAATAAAAAAAAATTTATCAATAAACTTCGTTTTGTTTCCGTTGCTTTCAGTATATTGTAGATATTATGAAATTGAGAGGTCAAAAAAAAAAACTTACTGCAAAGTTACATCAGTTTCCATAAAACAACATTTAATTTGTGAATGTTAATTGTTGAAGAGCGAGCTTCCTAATTGTCGTGAAATTTTTACACGACCTCTGAAATACTTCATACAAAAACATACCAAATTTTCAGAATTTTATCATCATTTGCGATTTGGGACTCAACATCCTTAAGGTGGCCCAGCCAGTGAACTGTGATTAGTAGCAGTATAAGTATATATACTTATGTACAAATATACATTTTATCTGTAATCGAAGACTTGTATACAATTTTTCTATAAGTATCCTTATGAGTTCCCAGATAGACAGTCATGATCATCACGCCGTGCATACATTTGATGAAGCAAATTTTACAGCATATTGACTACATGTCGTGATGCAAAGCCGTGAACTCATTTAGTATCGTGAATGTGCAAAGCATTTTGATCTCAATTTGTCGTTTACCAATGCATCATACGTTTGGCGAACGTCGAACTCATATCGCTGTGTTCAAGTGACCACAATTAATATGTGCAAATTTTACGACATATGGAAGTCATCCAATGACTTGTGATGATGAATTCACTGGGTTAACACTGGTAGTAGACATGCCATGCAAGCAATATGACGGCGATATGCATGTTTGTCAGTGATACAGGGTGCGCCAGAGAAACTTACTTATTTGAAAGGTCAATAAAAACAAAAGTACTTCAATTATTGTTTTAAATTTTTTTTTATTTGAGAATACAATATCCCAATTTTTTTTTCATGTAGTCTTGAAAATGACATCGGATAAATGGCGACCCCCATTGCGCATACACTGATGAAGTCGATTTTTGAAATTCGTATCCAGTCTTTGCAACATATCAATCGGTATGTTGGCAATGGTGTCGCGAATGTTGTTCTTGAGGTGTGCTATGGTCCGTGGTCGATCGACATAAACCAGAGATTTCAAATAACCCCATAAAAAGAAATCGCATGTAGTCAAATCTGGAGAGCGTGCCGGCCATTGGAGATCGCCTCTGAGAGAGATGAGGCGGTCGGGGAAATGTTGTCGCAACAAATTCATTGAGTCTCGTGCTGTGTGTGCTGTGGCTCCATCTTGCTGAAACCACACGTTCCTAACGTTCATTTCTTCGAGTCTTGGAAGACAAAATTCCTCGATCATGTTCCTGTAACGAGCTCCATTCACGGTAACTGCGCGTTCGTTTTCTTCAAAAAAATAAGGACCAATTATTCCCATTACCGACATCGCACACCAGACAGTAACTCGCTCACACTTAAGTGGCTTCTGGTGAAGCTCACGTGGACTTACACCACACCAATAACGCATGTTTTGCTTGTTGACGCAGCCGGAAATGTGGAAGTGAGCCTCGTCACTGAAAAAAACGACCGCGTCTTCAGGCAGGTTGTCAACCAGCATTTCACATGCATTTTGACGGGCAACAAAATCGCGTTCAGTTAATTCTTGCACAACAGCCAATTTATACGGATCAAACTGAAGGTCTTCATGGAGAATTCGTCGAACAGTGGTGTCAGAAATTCCCATAGCAGCTGCGTGTTTGCGAGCCGAACGCCGGGGAGAACGCACAACTGACTGCCTCACTCTCGACATTTTCCGGAGTTCTGATGGTCCGTTGAAGTCCATTTCTGGGTTTAGCGACACTTCCACACTCCCGAAATGAGTTAACCCACGACAGAATCGAATTACGGCCAGGAACGAGTCTGTGAGGAGGAATTTCAAAGCGAGCGCGGAAGGCACGTTGCGTAGCAACAAGTGAGCGACCGTTAGAAAAGAAGCTCTCGACTGCGAAGGCCCGCTGCTCTCTAGACCAGAGCATGATGGCAACTGACTGGAGGGAGAAACAAACTTGGGACCTTCCCCCTCCAGATGCGCCCCCTCTCGCCCCTCTACCCGCCCAACTCCCCGCGCGGGAATTTTTTCAAATAAGTAAGTTTCTCTGGCGCACCCTGTACATTCGATGAGCGCAACATGACGGCAATATGCGTGTTTCTCAGTGATACATCCTATGACGGCGATATGCATGTTTTCAGTGATACATTCGATGTGCGCAATATGACAGCGATATGCATATTTCTCACAAGGAACATCCCTCAGGTGTCCGCCTCCGATTTTGTTGAAACTCATATATGTGATAGAGCATCGAAAACTTTGAGACACGTATTTTTTTTTATCGGCGGAAAATCGGATTTAAGGGGGGAAACCGCCCCTCAAAGAAAGGCGTGTCGAGGGGTGATTTTGCAGTTTCACCCACAAGCAATCCACCGATCTGAATGAAACAAAAACGAAAAGTCTTCCAATGAAAAGCGATGAAAAATCATCTATGAAATTGTTAAGAAAAAATTGAATTAGGGGGTAAACCACCCCTCAATTTGCCTTTTTTTACCCCACACTTAAGAGGGTTGTATGCAAATTAATAAAACAGGTATCATTTTGAAGGGCAATTAAAATTAAAGTTGACAGGTTTTTGCGTTTTGGCGGCATAGCACATTTAAGGGGGTAAACCATCCCTAACATAAATTTATTTATCACGGTCGTTTTTTCTGTGTTTAAAGTATATCCGCTGATTTTAAATATTTCGATAAGCTACAATTTAATGTTTTATCATATTTCAAAATCATTACATTCGTCTTAAGGGGTAACTACCCCTCTAACGAGAAACATCATTGAAGTATCCGCTCTCGATTTCGTTGAAACTCATATATGTGGTAAAGCATTGCAAACTATTAAACATGTTTTTTTTGTATCGGCAGAAAACCGGTGTGAGGGGATGAAACCACCCTTCAAAGTTTCTCCCACAAGCAGTCCACCGATCTGAATGAAACAAAATCGAAAATTCCTCTAATATTAAGCGATGAAAAATCCACTACGAGAGTGTTGATTAGAAATATAATTAAGGGGTAAACCACCCCTCCATTTTTCGTTTTTCACCCCACGCTTAAGAGGGATGTATGAAAATTAATAAAACGAGTATCATTTTGAAGGGGAATCAAAATTCAAGTTACCGCGTTTTTGCGTTTCAGCGGAACAGCAAATTTAAGGGGGTAATACCACCCCTAACATAAATTTGTTCATCACCGTCGTGTTTTCTGTGTTTAACATGTATCCGCGGATTCAAAATATACTCCCGCATTTTTAAATTATTACGTTTTAAAATTTTTACATTTTAAGGGTAAACTACCCCTTCTAATTGCTTTTCGTTTGAAGTTTCGCGAAAGGTTTCACGAATTTCGTTAAAACTGTTTTCATTTCATCGGTAATATCAATTTTGTGTTTGTGTGTGCAGGCATATTCGTTTTGAGTTTTAGGAGCGGTACTTTGGGAGTGGGGACATGGGGCTACCCCTTACTTATAAGGCTCATATTTTCATATTTTCATAATTATATTTTCGTACCGAAATGATTCTTCCTCTAATTCAAAAGTTTTGATGAAAGCATCTCCCATGCAACGATGCAAAGCAGTAACAAAAATATATTAACGATACTATTAATAAAATTCAAATGATAAATATAAATATATTTGGTTTTTTCGTTTTTGTTATTCCGCGTAAAAAAAATCATACGCAGATAAATGTTTACTCTTCGATTCTTAAATGCGTAATTATCCAGAATGCTCCCGTTCGGAAATCTTTTATCTCTGTGTATGGAGTTATACAATCAACGAACAGACCGATGTTTATTTGCCTACGTATCAGCTTTTCTCGACTAACTGCAATAATTAATTCTTCCAGCGCGAATATTCTTATCGCGTCATGACGCGATAACGATATTTGCACAAAATTTGTATTCTACGCAGAATTTTTACACTGGGCAAATATTAAACTGCACGCTATTATCATCTTGAACTGCAAGACGTTAATCATACATTACCCGATAATGTGTTTACATTTTCGGGTAATGTGTGATTGGCCTCTGGCAGTTCAAATTGTCAATAGCTTGCAGTTTTATCGCTTGCTTCATAAGACGGTTAGCATTCGGATTCTTCCATTTCACGTTAAAGTGAGCTACAAACAGTGTACTGTGTATTGGATAATACAAATTTCATCAGCCATGAAAGTCAACCCAATAAACGTTATCAAACTTCTACTAGCTACATTTGAAGCTATGGATATTTCACAAACGCCGGTTAACAACGCGGAAATTGAACTTGCGGACGGTTTTGAACAAATATTGATCAGTTCCATGCAAGACTATAATGGAGTTGAAATGATAGAGGAAGAAACGCTCGCTTTTCAAGAACCATTTAAACAGTACGAAGCCAATGCTGTAGAAGATACCGTATGGCAAAAGGATACTGGTGGTAGTGATTCTGACGCCTGTTCCAGTGATGATGAGGTAAACTACGATTACAAAAATAAAGCAGTTCAATACTGGAGGTCTGGTAAGACAAAAAACTATAGCCTCAAAACCGTCCAACAGAAATACAAATCTGTCAAGTCTGAAAGACAATTGCGGCGCTGGGCACATCAGCTGAATAAAGGCGGTACTTATAAAGAAAAGCTAGCGCAAATTTCTGAATATACATTGAAAAATTTGAAGACTGCTCTAGATGCTGGTGTCATAATACATGATATTGATCTTCAAAAGTGGGCGCTACAAGCCCAAAAGGAGATAGGTTTCAATGATGTGCGATTTAAGGCCTCTCATAATTGGCTATGGAATTTTAAAAAACAGCATCGCATTGTATCCAGAAAAATCAATAAATTTGTAACGCGCAAAACTACGGGAGAAGAAGAACTTCTACGGAAAAATGCAGAAAAATTTGTGGCCGATGTTGCACCACTGATAAAAAAGTATGGATCGGAAAATGTGTATAATTCGGATCAAAGCGGTTTTCATATGGAAATTCATTCGGCGCGAACTCTTGCAACGGAAGGAGAAAAGAAAGTTGAATGCGTTGTACAGTCAGTTTCTTCAATAACTCACAGCTATACAATTCAGCCTACTATAAGCGCTGAGGGGAAATTACTTTCCCCACTTTTCATCGTTTTAAAGGAGACGAAGGGTGAATTCGGACCACGAGTAGAGAAAGCGCTATTTCAAGCAGAAAACGTCTTTGTATTAGCATCCAAATCTGGAAAACTTACTTCTGGTACGTATGCTCACATATTATGATGAATGATTTTTTTTTTAATATGAAATGTAATTGATGTCAACATTAGTATTTTTTAAAAATATTGAATGTGTTTTGTGTTAACAGAGCATTTCAAAACTTGGTTGGAAAAGGTTTTCTTTCCTAACGTCGGGAGACATAGCGTATTATTGATAGACTCCTGGAGTGGACACTGCCCTAAGGTTGTTCATGAAGCGACACCTCGTGATAAGAAGATAATCCCAATGATTATTCCAAAAGGTACAACTGGAAAAATTCAGCCGCTCGATGTATTTGGATTCAGAGTGTGGAAAAATTTCGTCCGACATTTTTCAGACAGTGTAATATTATTAAAATCTGATATGAATTTGCACTTGAGGAATAATATAATTAAATTGCAATCACTTACACACAATCAACTCTCATCACCGCGGTATTCTAATCTTTTTAAATATTCATGGTATAAAAGTAATTATATATCTAAAAAACCAGAAGATTTTGAAAATCCTGTTACCTTTGGTTTTGGTGAATCGAACACACATTGTGAAATACCCGGTTGCAATAATTTGGCCATTATCAGATGTGCATGGTGCAAAAAGTCGTTGTGTTTAAAGCATTTTTTTGACGACTATCATTATTGCAGGAATTATGAGCCATGATTGTTGATAGTTATCATATGAAAAAAGTATATGTCACGAGATAATGATTTGACGGGATATGACTGCGATACTTTTCACAAGTACTATTAATTAAATCGGCTGATATGAGTCCCAAATGAAATATGTCAAAATATATTAAAAACATGTTCGTTAACCTACTGTAAAACCCTCAGTTGCATTAATATGTTTAATTAAATAAACAGTAAAATAATAAAAATATACATTCCTCCACAAAATTACGTCGCTGGCTATATTATCGCTTGATCCAGGCGCATCATCGTTCCGAAATATACGAAGTGAGCCTTATAACTTATTCTGGAAATTATTATAATTAATGATATAGTAGAAGTGTATGTTTATTCCTATGGAGATGCTTAATGGATGTGCATATAAAAATCGGAAGCGTCTCGACACGAAAATATGAGTCTTATCAGTAACGGGTAGCCCCATGTCCCCACTCCCAAAGTACCGCTCCTAAAACTCAAAACGAATATGCCTGCACACACAAACACAAAATTGATATTACCGATTAAATGAAAACAGTTTTAACGAAATTCGTGAAACCTTTCGCGAAACTTCAAACGAAAAGCAATTAGAAGGGGTAGTTTACCCTTAAAATGTAAAAATTTAAAAACGTAATAATTTAAAAATGCGGGAGTATATTTTGAATCCCCGGATACATGTTAAACACAGAAAACACGACGGTGATGAACAAATTTATGTTAGGGGTGGATTTCCCCCTTAAATTTGCTGTTCCGCTGAAACGCAAAAACACGGTAACTTGAATTTTGATTCCCCTTCAAAATGATACTCGTTTTATTAATTTTCATACAACCCTCTTAAGCGTGGGGTGAAAAACGAAAAATGGAGGGGTGGTTTACCCCTTAATTAGATTTCTAATCAACACTCTCGTAGTGGATTTTTCATCGCTTAATATTAGAGGAATTTTCGATTTTGTTTCATTCAGATCGGTGGACTGCTTGTGGGAGAAACTTTGAGGGGTGGTTTCATCCCCTAACACCGGTTTTCTGCCGATACAAAAAAAACATGTTTAATAGTTTGCAATGCTTTACCACATATATGAGTTTCAACGAAATCGAGAGCGGATACTTCAATGATGTTTCTCGTCAGAGGCGTAGTTACCCCTTAAGACGAATGTAATAATTTTGAAATATGATAAAACATTAAATTGTAACTTATAGAAATATTTGAAATCAGCGGATATACTTTAAACACAGAAAAAACGACCATGATAAATAAATTTATGTTAGGGGTGGTTTACCCCCTTAAATGTGCTATGCCGCCAAAACGCAAAAACCCGTCAACTTTAATTTTAATTACCCTTCTAAATGATACCTGTTTTATTAATTTGCATACAACCCTCTTAAGTGTGGGGTGAAAAAAGGCAAATTGAGGGGTGGTTTACCCTCTAATTAAATTTTTTCTTAACAATTTCATAGTGGATTTTTCATCGCTTTTCATTAGAAGAATTTTCGTTTTTGTTTCATTCAGATCAGTGGATTGCTTCAGGGTGAAACTGCAAAATCACCCCTCAACACGCCTTTCTTTGAGGGGCGGTTTCCCCCCTTAAATCCGATTTTCCGCCGATAAAAAAAATACGTGTCTCAAAGTTTTCGGTGCTCTATCACATATATGAGTTTCAACAAAATCGGAGGCGGACACCTGAGGGATGTTCCTTGTCAGTGATACATCCCACGAGCACAATATGATGGCGATATGTATGTTTCTGTGATACATTCCATGACTACGATATGCATGTTCTCAGTGATACATTCGATGAGCGCAATATGCCGGCGATATGCATGTTCCTCAGTGATACATCCCATGAGCGCCATATGACAGCGATATGCATACAAATCCAGAATGGAACGAGTAAGCGAAGACGCAAAGAAAGTTTACACAAGTGCTAGAATGGTTAGGTAGGTAGCGCGCTCAGCTCTCGAATTAGAAAACGTAGGTTCAAACCGTAGGTAGGTCAAAAATTTTAACTAGGCAGAATACGTTTCCATCCATTTATCATATAGGCAGGAACATAAAAAAGCATATGGATATATAAAAATCGTACCAAATTTTTTTAATCAACATTTTTAGATTTTTTTATTTTTCACGCTATGGTACTCATATGAGCTCCGTATGAGCACAGCATAGTTCCGTCATGTCATGCCGCTAATATGAGCTCCGTATGAGCACAGCATAGTTCCGTCACGCAATGCCGCTAATATGAGCTCCGTATGAGCACAGCATAGGTACGTCACGTCATGCCGCTAATATGAGCTCCGTATGAGGACTATAATTTCTTCACGCCGTGACGTCCATATGAGCTTCATATACAGTCACTTATGGTTAGATATTCGTGAGCCCATTTTGCTAGTCTAATGAATACACTGCGTGCATACTCGCGTGAGAACAACTTTGCTTCATTTGGATGTATTATTGTGAATCATCATGTGATGCAAATATGACTTCAACGGGAGCACTCATAAGGGATACACAGCTGTGAGACTTTCTATGCCGCAGTAATGATGTACATATGATGCAAATATGAGGTACATCTGTCTATCTGGGACGCTTTCCAATTCGAGAGCTGAGCGCGCTACCTACCTAACCATTCTAGCACTTGTGTAAACTTTCTTTGTGTCTTCGCTTACTCGTTCCATTCTGGATTTGTATGCATATCGCTGTCATATGGCGCTCATGGGATGTATCACGGAGGAACATGCATATCGCCGTCATATTGTGCTCATAGAATGTATCACTGAAAACATGCATATCGTAGTCATGGAATGTATCACAGAAACATTCATATCGCCATTATATTGTGCTCGTGGGATGTATCACTGAGAAATATGCATATCGCCGTCATATTGCGCTCATCGAATGTATCACTGAAAACATGCATATCGCCGTCATAGGATGTATCACTGAGAAACACGCATATCGCCGTCATGTTGCGCTCATCGAATGTATCACTGACAATCATGCATATCGCCGTCATATTGCTTGCATGGCATGTCTAGTACCAGTGTTAACCCAGTGAATTCATCAACACAAGTCATTGGATGACTTCCATATGACGTAAAATTTGCAGATATTAATTGTGGTCACTTGAACACAGCGATATGAGTTCGACGTTCGACAAACGTATGATGCATTTGTAAACGACATATTGAGATCAAAATGCTTTGCACATTCACGATACTAAATGAGTTCACGGCTTTGCATTACGACATGTAGTCAATATGCTGTGAAATTTGCTTCATCAAATGTATGCACGGCGTAATGATCATGATGGTCTATCTGGGTAGGTAGCGCGCTCAGCTGTCGAATTAGAAAACGTAGGTTCAAGCCGTAGGTAGGTCAAAAATTTTAACTAGGCAGAATACGTTTCAATCCATTTATCATATAGGCAGGAACATAAAAAAAGCATATGGATATATAAAAATCGTACCAAATTGTTTTAATCAACATTTTTAGATTTTTCATTTTTTTACGCTATGACACTCATATGAGCTCCGTATGAGCACAGCATAGTTCCGTCACGCCATGCCGCTAATATGAGATCCGTCTGAGCACAGCATAGTTCCATCACGCCATACCGCTAATATGAGCTCCGTATGAGCACAGCATAGTTACGTCACGTCATGCCGCTAATATGAGCTCCGTATGAGCACTACAATTTCTTCACGCCGTGACGTCCATATGAGCTTCATATGCAGTCACTTATTGTTAGATATTCGTGAGCCGATTTTGCTAGTCTAATGAATACACTGCGTGCATATTCGCGTGAGAACAACTTTGCTTCATTTGGATGTATTATTGTGAATCATCATGTGATGCAAATATGACTTCAACGGGAGCACTCATAAGGGATACACAGCTGTGAGACTTTCTATGCCGCAGTAATGATGTACTTATGATGCAAATATGAGGTACATCTGTTTATCTGGGTAGGCATATCCACAAATTGTAGTCGTTTAATGGAAACTCCGGTGATGCAGGACAAAAAGATAATGTAGGAATTATATTTTTTTTCAATGTCACTTCGAGAAGAATGTATCTAATTTGTATATCGCTGCATCTGTGTAATTAACTCTGGCACGTGCTTCGGACGATCGGTGCGAAGAAACGAGACGCTCCACGTGAAACTTTGCTACGACTTAAAACGGCATATATGCGTGCCGGGTGTCTCATTTTCATAGTATACGTTTTAATCTTACAACAAGTGATTTATCTCGAAAAATACTGCTCCAATCAAGTATTGAGTATAGCAACATTTTAAAGTTCAAAGGGGCACGTTCGAAACAAATTTCGCCGAAAATTTAAAATGGCGAGTTTAGATGGCCAACATGCTTTTTCGATGGTAACATAACTTTTGTATCCGACAAAAAATTGTCGGACAAAATTAACAACTTGTGTAGGAAACATGTTTTGATAAAGTCCCCAAATTTTAGATGAGAAGATAATTTTTTTTACTATTTTAGCTCTATCCTGGATAGCGAGTGATTTGAATTTGGGTTTAAAATTTAGGTTTCAACGTTAAGGTGGTCGACATGTTTTTTAAAAATATCAAGTAACTGAAGTAACGGTCCTCAGAGACCTAATCCTCGTTTGGGTTTACTTGGGTTAATAAGCGAGCCCATCGACACTCACACGCACACTTACACTTGGGACGATGAAGATTTTACTTCCTCGTGGTATATCGTGGATAGCTCTAAAGTAGTAATGAATTGTGATGAACCCGAAAAATTATACTGCTTAAAAAAAATTCCTACAGCAGTTATTAGTTTTGGCCTGAAACATAAAAAAGAAACTCGTGTTTCCACGTTTTTAAAAGATCTCGGTCATCTTCACGACCCCATTTTAAGCTTTGAACAAAAAAATGTCTTCCGAACCCTTAATGTATCACTCTACTCACTACTTGATCGGAGAAGTATTTTTCGAGATAAATCGGGTGTAAGATTAAAATGGGACATCCGGTATAACTCACTATGCAAATTCATTGCATATGAATCGCCATCTTTCAGCGAATTGTTCTTCACTTCTCCATTGCTTGTCGGTGTTCTAAGAATGAGTGTTTTAACTAAAATGTGTGCAGTGTCACGTATATCAGGCGTTTATTTAAAAAGAATTCTCGCCACAGCCACTGATAATCGCCTCTACTTCCATGCACGCGCGACCCAAATACCAACACCTCGATTACCCTGTGACCGAAACACGCGCGAATTTTCCAGAGTATCGTTTTTTTTTATTTCGCGAATATATGTAATTTGATTTATGTGAATGAAAAATAAACACCATTTTTTCAGTACAAAGATGGAGCAATAGCGTATATATTACAAATTTCCTCAGAATAAAATATCATTCCGAACGATTTTGCGGAAATGATGAAAAAATTATTTTTATTTTCGAATAATCATTGTTTCGATTAATCGTTTCGGTTAATATTTCGATATTATCGGTGTTTTCCAATCGTTTGTTCATTGTATTCACTAACATAGTATAATCTTTATCAGAACGTTATGGAACTGTTTCAAATTACATGAGTTTCGATGCACTTAACTTTACGGATAAATACGACGCGAATGACGTGACTGGAGTAAATTCTTGAATTCTGCGCTTCCCGGTGACAAAACGGAACGCTAAAAATTTTTGTATGTTCCCCTATCTCGGCGTGGTAGTATGGGTTATCTGTCTAGTAATGAATGTTAATGAGCACGAATTTTGCGTTCACCGGTAAATTTTTTTATACCAATTCGTTTTATGATTCACCAATGACGTTCAATGATGATTTCATTTCGTATATCTAGTTTTCCAGAAATATTTTTTGTCACAATTCGTATCCCGTGCCATTACAATCTTAGTCATAGCCTGAGACGGCACATGCTAAGCGATTCTGATGCTCGCGACATTTCAAGATTTTCGGAGTGCCATAGCGTCCGTGTTATTTAATCGTTAGCACGGGGTAACTAGTAACCCCAGGCTCAGAAAAAGTGAAATTAGAAGTCAAAGCCTTTGAAATTGTGGCGGTCCTACTAGTTCCACCATCTCACCGCTACGCGGCTACATATCTTTCCAGCGTTTCTCACAAGCGGTCGCAGGGGCACCTCACCAAAGTTAGCCCCCCCACTTCGACTAATCGAACTTTTTTTTTAACGAATCGTTTGGTGGTCGTTCGGTAGCATTTGGTAGTCCCTTTTAATCGTTTGGTAGTTCTCCGTTTTTTGAAAAATCGATAGACAAAAATTGGGCAGTAACTTAGCCCCCCCACTTTGACTAATCGAACTTTTTTTTTTACGAATCGTTTGATAGTCGTTTGTTAGCGTTTGGTAGTCCATTCAAATCGTTTGGTAGTTTCCCGTTCTTTCGGAAAATCCAAAAGAAAATTCCGATCCATGAGATAGGACGATAGGGGGCGGAAAAAGACTCGATAACCAACGCCATCTATGGCAAAAACGTCGTATATTATCGCGACCAGTCACAGCCTTCCGTTTCGGATATGCGTAATTTCTTTCGGTTCGGTCGGAGTTTATTAGAAAACTTAATTCGAAAATGTTAATTCGTTTGCATTTCGTTTAATTTATTTTCCAGCGACTTCTCCGTACTTTCGTTCTTGGAGTCTAACTATGAAAATGACACATCGTTCTGCCCCTGCGGCTTTTGGCGACCAACCACAGCTCTCTATTCCTGATACGTCCATATTTTGTGTTATCGTATTTGAATGATCGACTACCAAACGTCCCGAATAGAATACCAAACGCTACCGGATGTTTTCCTATCGATCGCGACCCATTTGAACGTAATCGGACAAGAAATAACGATTAAATCTACGCTAATAAATAATTCGGCCAGTGTGGCTTCTGGCGACCAATCCCAGCTCTCCATTCCCGATTCGTTGTATTTTGCGTTGGCGATATTGATTGATCGACTATCAAACGTCCGAAATACAATACCAAGCGCTGAGTTCTTTTACGATCGATTAAGTCTCATCACAATGAATTAGCCACAAAATAATGGGTGAATTTTTGTTAGAAATTCCTTTTTCCGCTGCGGCTTCTGGCGACCAATCGCGGCTCACCATGAACAACTGAACGGTGAGCTGCGATTGGTCGACACAAGTCGCGGCGGACAAGGAACCTAATTACGCACACTCCCTAATTATTTTTGGCTAATCCAGTTCTTATGCGACTTGATCGATAGAAAAGGATATGATAGCGTTTGGCAGTCGATTACTAAATTATGCCAACGCATAATACTTGTGGGTCCTGAACGGAGGGTCGTGATTGGTTGCCAAAAACCGCATTTCACGGAAAACAAACAATTTTGTTAAGGGGAAAACTACTAAACGATTTCGATACGCTTCCAAACGACTACTAAACGATGCGTGGATAATTGTTTGATTAGTCAAAGTGAGGGGGGAGGGTGCGAAATGTGGATCGATTTTTAAATCTCAATTGAAAAAAAACGGCTAACTACCAAACGACTTCAATGGGCCGATACACGGTAGCGAGCGACTACCAAACGATTCGCAAAACAAAGGCCGATTAGTCGAAGTGTGGGGGGGGGGGGGGAGCAGAAGACCGATTAGTATCGAACCATATAACCCCCCCGCCCCCAACTTCGACTAATCGGCCATTTTTTTTCGAACCGTTTGGTGGTTGTTTGGTAGCGTTTATTAGCCCATTGAAATCATCATTTGGTAGTTTTCCGTTTTTTTTTAATCGAGATTTACAATTCGGTCCATCACTGGGAACCGCCCCCAATATGTCTAAGCGGCATTTGTCTAAGCATTTGGAATAATTATTTGATTGAAGTGTGCGCAAATTTAATACTAATGAAGAATCAAATCAAAGGATCTCAACAGGAAGTCGCAGAAGAGAGATGATCCAACGGTGGGCCGCCTGGATGGAAGAGCGCACACGAGATGGAAAGCCTCGATAGCGTAATGCCTCAGAGAGGTTTATCGATGCAAAAGCCTTGACAATCTTTTGTTTTGGTTATGAGTTTTTTAAAGCTAGATTCGAGTTCAGTGCTTTCAATGCGTATCAATGTTTCCTCTTTGCAGGCTATGGACCGAATCGTCTCTCAAAACTGTATGGACAACAGGATCTTCCAAACGAAACTGAACGACTATTTCGGCGCAGATAGAGTAGAAAGAAGGACGGAACACATACGTTGCTTAGATTGGACATTTTTATTCAGATTTTTTTATGACGCGTTTTAAACAGAATGAAACTCGTGATGTGTACGATACTCGTTGTAGAGCCAATACTGATAATTCTGGGGAGTAAAAAAAAAAATTAATCAAAGTTGCTCGAGCATGTGTTAATTAATTTTTTATTTTTTTTTCTTCTCTGTACACGGGCAATCCGATACTTCGTTCGGATATGCAAATTAACGCGCGTTGCCACTTATGTTAGCGTTCTCACTACGTCCCGGTTAGACTCACGCAATACCTCATTTTTAAGGTACAGCCGTACTGGCGTAATCTTAAAATCGTTAATCTTAAAACATTATGAAGGTATGGAATAAAAAAAACGAAAAATAATAAATTATGAACGTGGCTCGGTTATTCGCGTTTGCTCGTCAACGCTTTTGTCACACTTTGCTTTTTCGATATCTTCTAGAGGCTTCTTTTTCGTTTGTTGTTGTCTTTGCTTCAACTATAATTACTTAGTGGATTGGGTGTGGGGCAATTGAGTAGTCGTCCCAGTGCTTATCGGGTTGGACGAGAGAAACGTCTTGTTGCCTGCAAGAAAATGCGAGAATAAAAGCAAGGTAATAACGCGACTTGTTAGCAGTGTCGGATTAGCCGTACAGCAAGACTAACAAGGGTAACAAATGACCCTCGAGGGATAATTTGTATCAAAGGCTGAAATACGTAATTTATAGCCAATAGGATGAGTAGAAACTTCAATGGGTTTGATTTAAAAAGAGAACCCAACTCCCAAAGAACATTGCACTCCCAATTTTAGCCCCGTTTGGAGAAATCGTGTTTTATATCCTGAATCGAAGGATCTCGTGATAGAATTTGCTATTGGCTGACTCAATCTGTCACTATCCGTGAGTGGCGAATCTGAATTACTCGGTCCAGAACGCGTCGGTCCGCTGGTGATTCTCCCAATGCATGTCCGCGATGTCGTCCCGTTGAATTTGCTTGCGTCCTCGAAAACCTTGCTGCTGTCCTTCAGCACGTATTTTCGAAAAGTGAATTTTTGTTTTCTGCTGCTTGACCTTGGGGTGTACGCCCAGCAGTCTCCCGGCAATAACGATCAAAGACCCGTGGATTTTGCTCATCGCCGATGTCTAGTCTGCAAACGAAAAAGACAATGAATTCCAATGCGATGCTGCTTATGAAAAGTAGCATGTTTCAGAATTCTTACGTAAACAAGCACGTTTGATATCACCGCGAAAGGAAGCAGATTTCGATATTCACCGCGAAAATTAACATGTTTGAATAACACTGGAATTGTTTCCGACTTTTCTTCCTCGCTTTTTTACTCCGAAATAACGAAGTATTTTTTGTTTGCCATTTTATACCGTTTTATTTTTGGTTCGGATATATATTATACATATTTCATTGCTTGAATTTTCATTTTACTTATGATAAAAGCAAGCGAAAAATATCTCGTCCCTTTGGGATAAAAAATGAATGGTCGAAAAAATTAAGAAAAAAATATCGGAAACGATTCCAGGGTACCCAGTTAACAATGACAACTTTTTTTGACGCTCGTTTTGTCGACTTTGTGAACTGTATCTATGCTTTCATGTTCATGTGTAAGCTGTTGAATGAATGTTCACATTTAATTAGCAAAATGGAAAAATAGTTATTCGAACGATTCGCGCAGTATTTCCATTTTTGATATTTGGCTACATTGGTTCTATCTCCGTCTCTTTTGAGTCAACCAGACGAGTTTAACCTCCATGCTTTTCAACGTCGATCTGTCAAAACAATGTCAGGTGCGGAAAATATCAAGCATTATATTCGGGCCACGACTGGTAAAAAGCGTGGAAAATTTGTATAGGCGAAATATGTCGGGTACACATGAAATATGTGTCGTTATTCGAATGAGTGAGATGAGGTCTCTTTATCGTAGTAAGTGTTTGTCACGCAAGTTGATTAGATTTCTTTCGTTTTGTGATTTACATTTTTTTGCCGTTACTATTGAAATTTATCCGTCGCCGTGACCTACGAGTCAGATGTTTTTTTCCGTTTCCTCCGAGAGGTTCCAATCAATTTGGATAGAGTACTGACGTATCGGTGTTTTTTCTTTCGTTTTCCGGAAATATCATTCGAATGGATTCACAAGGCAACCATTGATACGTGAAATTCATGTACGTTGTATATATACATGGAGAGAATTAAATGTAAAAAATTACCGTGCAGTAACGGTAACCAGATGACAACTCTGAAACTTCGCTTATTATTGTTGGGTAGAACACAGATTTTCACGAAAATAAAATAAAATTTCTTCTTCAGATAGAAAATTTTACCAGCTTTTCTAGTAAATTTCGATGTGTAACAAAATACGCAAAACTTAAATTTGAAAAATATATAATATCAGCGAAATTTTACTGTGCATTTTAGTATTTTATGCCTTTCAGAAATGTCTATAAAAAAGTATCGTCTTTATAAAAGTTATTTTAAGATTTATTATAAAATTTAATGAATGTTATAGGAAAATGTATTGTGCTCTCGGTAAAAATTATCGTGCGCGCTTGGTTAAAATTATCGTGCGGTACGGTACGGGAATTTTGAGGCACTGCATTGTAAAAATTCCCCTTCATTCCTTTCACTTCAGAATGGTATGGTGGTGGGGGTAAGTAGGGGAGCGCGATTTCTTTATGGCACGATGGGACTTCCCAAAAAAATTTCGTCTAAACTGCGTACATCGCCGGTTCAGTTTAGCCTGAAGCCTCAGTCGCATGCAGTGTGTCGTTGCGAGAAAGTGAAACGTAGCGATCGTGTTAAATGATGACGAAGTAATATGTGCGCAAATTAGTCACATCACTCGAGCCTACGATGGTACAAAATGTATTATAAATAAATGTTAGTATTAAACGAAAAATAAATTCTAATGATTAAATTTGTCTCCTTATCCGTTTGTTTGGGTTAGAATAACAAAACGATCTTCTGGAAGACTTTCATGAAGTTCATGTTCTCGTAATAAAAGTCCTGAACTTTGAATATAAGAGCGAGCTGAGAACTGGCAGTGGATGGGAATGCACCGAATAACGGTGTATAGGTTTTTAAATGTTTGAGCGCGTGCGCTGACCTGTGTGAAGTTGGCAACTGACTTTACAGAAAGTAATTTTTTTTTTTGCATTCGCTTGTACTCGGATTGTACCCGTTTGTACCGCCTTAAATTTCGTTTGTACCTTAGGGGGAAAAAAGTACGAGGGTATGGAAAAATGAACCACAACCCATTTAGAGCTAAGCAGTTTTAATAAACGCGACTGAAAAGAGAATCGTTTGTACCCGTTTGTACCGTTGAAAAAATTTAAAAAAAAATTTTTTTTTCAAATTTTTTTCTGGAAAAAAAAAATTTTTGATTTTTTTTTTTAATTTCCCTTCGTACCGACAAGTATATCGTTTGTACCACCTAGAAATTGTTTCTATTCATTCGTATCGGTGAGTACATCGTTTCTACCACCGTGTAATCGTTTGTACCCATTCGTACTGACGAGTAAATAGTTTGTACCACCGAGAAAACGTTTGTACCCATCTGTACTATCGAGCAATCTTTGTACCCGTTCGTATCGACGAGTACATCGAATGTACCACCGAGAAGTCGTTTGTACCCGTTGGTATCGACGAGTATTTCGTATGTACCACCGAGAAAACGTTTGAACCCTTCTGTACTATCGAGCAATCGTTTGTACCCATTCGTACTGACGAGTATATCATTTGTACCAACGAGAAAACGTTTGTACCCGTCTTTACTATCGAGCAATCGTTTGTACCCGTTCGTATCGACGAGTATATCGTTTGTACCACCGAGAAATCGTTTGTACCCGTCTGTACTATCGACCAATCGTTTGTACCCGTTGGTATCGACGAGTATGTCGTTTGTACCACCGAGAGATCGTTTGTACTCATTCGTACCGGCGATTAATCGTTTCTACCCATTCGTACTGACGAATATATCGTTTGTACCACCGAGAAAACGTTTGTAACCAGCTGTACTATCGAGCAATCGTTTGTACCCGTTGGTATCGACAAGTATATCGTTTATAACACCGAGAAATCGTTTGTACCCATTCGTATCGACGAGTATTTCGTATGTACCACCGAGAAAACGTTTGTACCCGTCTGTACTATCGGGCAATCGTTTGTACCCGTTCGTATCGACGAGTATATCGTTTGTACCACCGAGAAAACGTTTGTACCCGTCTGTACTATCGAGGAATCGATTGTACCCATTCGTTCTGACGAGTATATCGCTTGTACCACCGAGAAAACGTTTGTACCGATCTGTACTATCGAGCAATCGTTTGTACCCGTTCGTATCGACGAGTACATCGTTTGTACCACCAAGGAAACGTTTGTACCCGTGTGTACTATCGAGCAATCTATTGTACCCGTTCGTATCGACGAGTATGTCGTTTGTAGTCATTCGTACCGGCGATTAATCGTTTGTACCCATTCGTACTGACGAGAATATCGTTTGTACCAACGAGAAATTGTTTGTACCCGTCGGTACTATCGAGCAATCGGTTGTACCCGGTCGTACTGACGAGTATATCGTTTGTACTACTGAGAAAACGTTTGTACCCGTCTGTATTATCGAGCAATCGTTTGTACCGGTTCGTATCGACGAGTATATCGTTTGTACCACCGAGGAAACGTTTGTACGCGTCCGTACTATCGAGCAATCGTTTGTACCCGTTCGTATCGACAGTAAATCGTTTGTACCACCGAGAAATCGTTTGTACTCGTCTGTACTTACGATCAATCGTTTGTACCCGTTCGTATCGACGAGTATGTCGTTTGTACCACCGAGAGATCGTTTGTACTCATTCGTAACGGCGATTAATCGTTTGTACCCATTTGTACTGACGAGAATATCGTTTGTACCAGCGAGAAATTGTTTGTACCCGTCGGTACTATCGAGCAATCGCTTGTACCCGGTCGTACTGACGAGTATATCGTTTGTACTACTGAGAAAACGCTTGTACCCGTCTGTACTATCGGGTAATCGTTTGTACCGGTTCGTATCGACGAGTATATCGTTTGTACCACCGAGGAAACGTGTGTACGCGTTTGTACGATGGAGCAATCGTTTGTACCCGTTCGTATCCACAGTATATCGTTTGTACTACCGAGCAATCGTTTCTACCCATTGGTATCGACGAGTATGTCGTTTGTACCACCGAGAAAACGTTTGTACACATTTGTACTGGTGATTAATCGTTAGTACCCGTATGTACTGTCGAGAATATCGTTTGTACCCGTCTGTACTATCGAGCAATCGTTTGTACCCGTTCGTATGAACGAGAATATCGTTTTTATCACCGAGAAATCGTTTGTACCCGTTAGTATCGACGAGAATTTCGTATGTACCACCGAGAAATCGTTTGTATCCGTCTGTACTATCGAGCAATTGTTTGTACCCATTCGTACTGACGAGTATATCGTTTGTACTATCGAGAAAACGTTTGTACCCGTCGGCACTATCGAGCAATCGTTTGTACCGGTCTGTAATATCGAGCAATCGTTTGCACCCCCTCCTACTGACGAGTATATCTTTTGTACCACCGACAAAACGTTTGTACCCGTTGATATCGACGAATATATCGTTTGTACCACCGCGGAAACGTTTGTACTCGTCTGTACTATTGAGGAATCGTTCGTACCCATTCGTACTGACAAGTATATCGTTTGTACCACTGAGAAAACGTTTGTACCCGTCTGTTCTATCGAGGAATCGTTTTTATCCATTCGTACTGACGAGTATATCGTTTGTACCACCGAGAAATGGTTTGCACCCGTCACAGACGGGTGCAAACCATTTCTCGGTGGTACAAACGATATACTCGTCAGTACGAATGGATAAAAACGAGAAATATCGAGTACTATCGATATCGAGAAATCGTTTGTACTATCGAGAAATCGTTTGTACCCGTTCGTATCGACAGTATATCCTTTGTACCACCGACAAGTCGTTTGTACCCGTTGGTATCGACGAGTATTTCGTATGTACCACGGAGAAAACGTTTGTACCCGTCTGTACTATCGAGCAATCGTTTGTACCCATTCGTAGTGACGAGTATATCGTTTGTACCAGCGAGAAAACGTTTGTACCCGTCTGTACTATCGAGCAATTGTTTGTACCCGTTCGTACCGACGAGTATATCGTTTGTACCACCGAGAAATCGTTTGTACCCGTTGGTATCGACGAGTATTTCGTATCTACCACCGAGAAAACGTTTGTACCCTTCTGTACTATCGAGCAATCGTTTGTACCCATTCGTAATGACGAGTATATCATTTGTACCAACGAGAACACGTTTGTACCCGCCTTCATTATCGAGCAATCGTTTGTACCCGTTCGTATCGACGAGTATATCGTTTGTACCACCGAGAAATCGTTTGTACCCGTCTGTACTATCGACCAATCGTTTGTACCCGTTGGTATCGACATGTATGTCGTTTGTACCACCGAGAAATCGTTTGTACTCATTCGGACCGGCGATTAATCGTTTGTACGCATTCGTACTGACGAGAATATCGTTTGTACCAACAAGAAATTGTTTGTACCCGTCGGTACAATCGAGCAATCGTTTGTACCCGGTCGAACTGCCGAGTATATCGTTTGTACTACTGAGAAAACGTTTGTACCCGTCTGTACTATCGAGCAATCGTTTCTACCCGTTCGTATCGACGAGCATATCATTTGTACTGCCGATTAATCGTTTGTACCCATCTACACTTACTTACTTACTTACTCTATGAAACTTACGTTCGGCGGTACAAAAGATATACTCCTTGGCACGAACAAGTAGAAATTATTGCTCGGTGGTACAAACGACATACTCGGCAGTATGGACCGAAACACAAGATTAAACGCTGGTACAAATGATTTACTCGTTGGTACGAACCGGTACAAACGATTGCTTGGTGACGGAAACCTAAGCAAACGTTTCCTCGGTGGTACAAACGATATACTCGTCGATACGAACGGGTATAAACGATTGCTCGATAGTGCAGACGAGTACAAACGATTTCTCGGTGGTTCAAACGATATACTCGTCGATACGAATGGGTACAAATGATTGCCCGATAGTACAGACGGGTACAAACGTTTTCTCGGTGGTACAAACGATATACTTGTCAGTACGAATGGGTACAAACGATTCCTCAATAGTACAGACGGGTACAAACGTTTCCGTAGTGGTACAAACGATATATTCGTCGATACCAACGGGTACAAACGATTCATCGATAGTACAGACGGGTACAAGCGATTGCTCGGTGGTACATACGATATACTCGTCGATACGAACGGGTACAAACGATTGCTCGATAGTACAGACGGGTACAAACGTTTTCTCGCTGGTACAAACGATATAATCGTCAGTACGAATGGGTACAAACGATTTCTCGGTGGTACAAACCATATACTGTCGATATGACTGGGTACAACCGATTGCTCGATAGTACAGACGCGTACAAACGTTTCCTTGGTGGTACAAACGATATACTCGTCAATACGAACGGGTACAAACGATTTCTCGATAGTACAGACGGGTACAAACGTTTTCTCGGTGGTACAAACGATATACTCGTCAGTACGAATGGGTAGAAACGATTCCGCGATAGTACAGACGGGTACAAACGTTTTCTCGGTGGTACAAACGATATACTTGTCAGTACGAATGGGTACGAACGATTCCTCAATAGTACAGACGGGTACAAACGTTTCCCCAGTGGTACAAACGATATATTCGTCGATACCAACGGGTACAAACGTTTTGTCGGTGGTACAAACGATATAGTCGTCAGTACGAGGGGGTACAAACGATTGCTCGATATTACAGACCGGTACAAACGATTGCTCGATAGTGCCGACGGGTACAAACGTTTTCTCGTTGGTACAAAGGATATATTCGTCAGTACGAATGGGTACAAACGATTGCTCAATAGTAAAGACGGGTACAAACGTTTTCTCTGTGGTACATACGAAATTCTCGTCGCTACCAACGGGTACAAACGATTTCTCGGTGGTAAAAACGATATACTCGTTGATTCGAACGGGTACAAACGATCGCTCGATAGTACAGACGGGTACAAACGTTTTCTGGGTTGTACAAACGATATACTCGTCAGTACGAATAGGTAAAAACGATTCCTCGATAGTAACGACGGGTACAAACGATTGCTCGATAGTACAGACGAATAAAAATGATTTCTCGGTGTTACAAACGATATACTCGTCGATACCAACGGGTACAAACGATTGGTCGATAGTACCAACGTACAACGGGTACAAGCGTTTTCTCGGTGGTACAAACGATATATTCGTCAGTACGAATCGCTACAAACGATTAATCGCCGGTACGCACGAGTACAAACGATCTCTCGGTGGTACAAACGACATACTCGTCGATACCAACGGGTACAAACGATTGCTCGATAGTACAAACGGGTACAAACGTTTTCTTGGTGGTACAAACGATATACTCGTCAGTACGAATGGGTAAAAACGATTCCTCGATAGTACAGACGGGTACAAACGTTTTCTCGGTGGTGCAAACGATATACTCGTCGATACGAACGGGTACAAACGCTTGATCGATAGTACAGACGGGTACAAGCGATTGCTCGGTGGTACAAACGATATACTCGTCGATACGCACGGGTACAAGCGATTGCTCGATAGTACAGACGGGTCCAAACGTTTTCTGGTTGGTACAAACGATACACTCGTCAGTACGAATAGGTGCAAACGATTCCTTGATAGTAACGACGGGTACAAACGATTGCTCGATAGTACAGACGGGTAAAAACGGTTTCTCGGTGTTACAAACGATATATTCGTCGATCCCAACGGGTACAAACGATTGCTCGATAGTACAGCTGGGTACAAACGTTTTCTCGGTGGTACAAACGATATATTCGTCAGTACGAATGGGTAAAAACGATTAATCGCCGGTACGAATGAGTACAATCGATCTCTCGGTGGTGCAAACGACATACTCGTCGATACCAACGGGTACTAACGATTGGTCGATAGTACAGCCGGGTACAAACGTATTCTCAGTAGTACAAACGATATACTCGTCAGTACGACCGGGTACAACCGATTGCTCGATAGTACCGACGGGTACAAACAATTTCTCGTTGGTACAAACGATATTCTCGTCAGTACGAATGGGTACAAACGATTAATCGCCGGTACGAATGAGTACAAACGACATACTCGTCGATACGAACGGGTACAATAGATTGCTCGATAGTACAGACGGGTACAAACGTTTCCTTGGTGGTACAAACGATGTACTCGTCGATACGAACGGGTACAAACGATTGCTCGATAGTACAGATCGGTACAAACGTTTTCTCGGTGGTACAATCGATATACTCGTCAGTACGAATGGGTAAAAACGATTCCTCGATAGTACAGACGGGTAAAACCGTTTTCTCGGTGGTGCAAACTGTATACTCGTCGATACGAACTGGTACAAACGATTGCTCGATAGTACAGATGGGTACAAACGTTTTCTCGCTGGTACAAACGATATAATCGTCAGTACGAATGGGTACAAACGATTGCTCGATAGTACAGACGGGTACAAACGTTTTCTCGGTGGTACATACGAAATACTCGTCGATACCAACGGGTACAAACGATTTCTTGGTGGTACAAACCATATACTGTCCATACGACCGGGTACAACCGATTGCTCGATAGTACAGACGCGCACAAACGTTTCGTCGGTGGTGCAAACGATATACTCGTCATTACGAACGGGTACAAACAATTTCTCGATAGTACAGACGGGTACAAATGTTTCTCGGTGGTACAAACGATATACTCGTTAGTACGAATGGGTAAAAACGATTCCTTGATAGTAGAGACGGGTACAAACGTTTTCTCGGTGGTACAAACATATACTTGTCAGTTCGAATGGGTACAAACGATTCCTCAATAGTACAGACGGGTACAAACGTTTCCGCGGTGGTAAAAACGATATATTCGTCGATACCAACGGGTACAAATGTTTTGTCGGTGGTACAATCGACATACTCGTCAGTACGAGGGGGTACAAACGATTGCTCGATATTACAGACCGGTACAAACGATTGCTCGATAGTGCCGACGGGTACCAACGTTTCCTCGTCGGTACAAACGATATACTCGTCAGTACGAATGGGTACAAACGATTGGTCGATAGTACAGACAGGTCCAAACGTTTTCTCGGTGGTACATACGAAATTCTCGTCGATACTAACGGGTACAATCGATTAATCGCCGGTACAAATGAGTACAAACTTTTTTTCTCGGTGGTACAGACGACATACTCGTCGATACCAATGGGTACAAACGATTTCTCGGTGGTGCAAACGATATACTGTCGATACGACCGGGTACAAACGATTGCTCGATAGTACAGACGCGTACAAACGTTACCTCGGTGGTACAAACGATATACTCGTCGATACGAACCGGTACAAACGATTGCTCGATAGTGCAGACGGGTACAAACGTTTTCTCAGTAGTACAAACGATTTACTCGTCAGTACGACCGGGTACAAACGATTGCTCGATAGTACCGACGGGTACAAACAATTTCTCGTTGGTACAAACGATATTCTCGTCAGTACGAATTGGTACAAACGATTTATCGCCGGTACGAATGAGTAAAAACGATCTCTCGGTGGTACAAACGACATACTCGTCGATACGAACGGGTACAAACGATTGCTCGATAGTACAGACGGGTACAAACGTTTCCTCGGTGGTACCAACGATGTGCTCGTCGATACGAACGGGTACAAACGATTGCTCGATAGTACAGATGGGTACAAACGTTTTCTCAGTGGTACAAACGATATACTCGTTAGAACGAATGGGTACAAAGGATTCCTCGATAGTCCAGACGGGTACAAACGTTTTCTCGGTGGTACAAACGATATACTCGTCGATACGAACGTGTACAATCGATTGCTCGATAGTACAGACGGGTACGAACGTTTTCTCGTTGGTACAAACGATATACTCGTCAGTACGAATGGGTACAAACGATTGCCCGATAGTACAGACGGGTACAAACGTTTTCTCGGTGGTACATACGAAATACTCGTCGATACGAATGGGTACAATCGATTCGGCGATAGTACAGACGGGTACAAACGATTTCTCGGTGGTACAAACGATATTCTCGTCGATACGAACGGGTACAAAGGATTGCTCGATAATACAGACGGGCACAAACGTTTTCTCGATGGTACAAATGATATACTCGTCAGTACGAATGGGTACAAACGATTGCTCGATAGTACAGACGGGTACAAACGTTTTCTCGGTGGTACATACGAAATACTCGTCGATTCCAACGGGTACAAACGATTTCTCGGTGGTATAAACGATATACTGTCGATACGAACGGGTCCAAACGTTTGCTCAGTGATACAAACGATATACTCGTCGATACGAACGGGTACAATGGATTGCTCGATAGTACAGACGGGTACATACGTTTTCTCGGTGGTACAAACGATATACTCGTCAGTACGAATGGGTACAAACGATTGCACGGTGGTAGAATCGATGTACTCACCGATACGAATGAATAAAAACAATTTCTACGTGGTACAAACGATATACTTGTTGGTACGAACGGAAATGAAAAAAATTAATCGAAAATTTTTTTTTCCAGAAAAAAATTTGAATAAACATTCAAAAAAAAATGTTTAACGGTACAAACGGCTACAAACGATTCTCTTTTCAGTCGCGTTTACTAAAATTGCTTAGCTCTAAATGGGTTGCGGTTCATTTTTCCATACCCTCGTACTTTTTTCCCCCTTAAGGTACATACGAAATTTAAGGCGGTACAAACGGGTACAAACCGAGTACAAACAAATGCAAACAAAAAAATAATACTTTCTGTAAAGTCAGTTGCCAACTTCACACAGGTCGTGCGCTGCGCCCAAATCTTCCTCCTTGTTCCACTCGGCTTGTCCCATCACAATGTACCATATCTGCGGAAAGGTGAAGAAATATATCGTGAATTTCGGACGAGTTCAGGGAGGGGATTTTTATTCATATTCGATGATTACCAGTCCGATGCCTTCGTGCTCGGGAATGCCACACCTAAGCGCTATTTCCTTGAGAATAAGCACAATGTCCTTGATCGGACGGTTGTCAGCCAAATCGTCTAGCAACAGCTGTTAAAGATCGCGTTTAGCTTCCTGACTCACTTGAGCCTTGTGGAGCTGAATGATGTCGGTCAATCCACTCGACTCGAACACCGAACGGAAATGTTCCGCCGATGTCTTGTTAGGTGGCACAAATTCCATTAACCTGCCAACAGTTACACGACCCAACGTTTGCAAACTTTTCTCTCGTATTCAGGCTACGAGTGAAATTTTCTTGTTGTTCATTTTCGTAAACACACAGGGATGACGTTACGTTTAATAAAAAAAACCAAACGTAAGAATAAAAGCAAGCAATGAGTTAATATCGAACAATTTCCGGGCCTTTTTAGATTAAAGGAAAGGCTTGCATTGGTGAAGGCGGATTCGAGAAAAGTTGAATTTCAAAATAGCTAAGTAAAATTGACGACGCTATACCTTCCCTCCATCCCGCCGCGTTTCGATGCCGTCATCAAACTGGCCGAGCCCTTCTCCGTTTTCCACGTGACAACGACCTCCATGAGAAAGTCAAGGGCCAGTTGTCCCTGACGTTTGTTGATGAGAACCGAGAGGACGGTAAGTGGTCCGGAACCGCTGGAAACCCAGGGAGCGGTCATTCTCGCCAGTTTATTTCGCCCAAAAGAAGAGAATCCTTCATGAAGACTAGCAGTTTTTTTATCTCGTTCTCACTACATCATCTCCAAGTACTTGTAACGTCGCACCAGTTTTGTGAAGACTGCAAGCAACAAAGGATTTTTTCGAATGAAATTTTAATATTCGATCGTATTGTATATCAGCAATAGGTATCGACTAATTTAAACCTTTCTGTCGCTTTACGTTCCAATGCATTGTTCATCAGAAAGTAAGAATCATTTTTGAGAATTTACTTCTCAAGTGATTGCAATAAATAACGCCGTGGAGACAAATTTATTTTTGTGTGCTTACCAGACAATTATTAGATACAAAATCGCAACCCGATGTGCTGGTCTAGTGGTTAGCGTGCTTACCTCTGTAATCAGCAAATCATGAGGACGTGGGTTCGAATCGCCGTCTCGTAGTTTTGGAGAAAAATACAAACACGAGCGTGATGTAGCTCCAGTTCTACACGGACGGCGCGTACACGGACCGTTACATGTGTGTTTCGCGTGCGTATGGCTGTAGCCTGTGAGTTATTTCTCAACGAAATGCGACTGACTACGAGGCTGGGAAGCGGACTCGTGTTCGGCTGTATGTTCAAACGAATTTTTGCTGAGGTCGGTACAATTAGGAAGGTCATTTGGAACGACGATACCTTTATTTCAACGAGCTGTGGACAAAAAACCCTGTCTGTATTCCTGAATGGCTATGTAGACGGTGTGCGCATTCCATTTCAGTTGCAATTCTTCACTTATTCTGGTATAAATGGGCAACGTGTAAGATGGCAATATGGCTGTGACAAATGCGTGAATATATTTCTCTATAGCCCTTATGGCCTCGTTTTGACATTTTTTAACGTGCACTTTTAATAAAATATATTAAAATCCGATTACTTTATTTTACTGGGTTTGTTTTAAAAACAAAAGCGCGAAGTTATGATTGTTAGATTTATTTTTTAATGAGCGTTTATTTTCTATTTACGTTCATTATGTTTATTGAGAGAAATCCTGACCCAAAGTACATAAGAGTAACATACAATTGGACAACTATAGCTACGTTCGTGGGATATTTGGCATACAAATGCCACCCTTCCGCTTCGTAAGGGCGTACTTGGGTGGAATATGTCTCATCTACAAATGAAAAAACGAAAAGGCACATTTTCTCTCACATGGGAAGTTTACAGGAAGACGAATTCTGTCTCCCAAAGAAACGAACACAGGGTTTGGAACAAGCGAATGCTCCCAAAGTATATGGTTACAGCGCAAATTCTGTCTCGCAAATGAAGGTTAGGGTGAATTATGTCTCACCTTCGAATCCAGGCATGAGAGACGTTCTCGGGACTGATATTGTCTTGCACTTGGCACTGTTGGCCTCGTACCTTATCAGCTGTTCCTCACTGCGTATGCACATTCATGAATTACTACAGACTGTAATGCAAATTACCTCCTTGAGTGGCCCGACTCTCCAACCCGCCATTGCAATCTCGCTCATCGGAAATTACTCACAACATTCACCGACGCTCATGTCCGCACCATCATTGGCACAAGGGGAACGATGCTGCGCATCTGGACGTCCATCGGCTCCTCTAGTTTCATGACCGATCGTCGTTCACATTCGTTGTCGTCCAGCGGTGACAGGCGGATGTCGCTAAGGAAGGTCGTATCCTCATGTTCGGTATCTGGCACACGACTCTGCTGAGACCTCGATGCTCGTTGTGAAGGAGACGAATCGTTTTCGACCACGCAGATGAATTGTTGTCACGGTCCCCGGCGATTGCATGCCTTGATTTTAGATCATTTCTAGCTGAGATACAGTGAACACCGCAAATCGCGTTTTTCCAAAGGCGTTCTTGGAAAAGCTTTGTCACCGGCTTGTTTGTGGATATTTTCGCGTTCAAATTTCACGGAATGTTCTTGAAATGACACTTTGTATAGAAGGTTTCAATAAATGTAGACTATACATACTTATAAATAAATAAAAAATCGCAAAAGTTTTTTTTCGCGCTGTGACCCCTACCCTCCCGTTAAACGGGAGTAAGAACGTGGCCTCCTGGTGCGAGCTAGCACACGCCTTGCGCTCCGCTTCCTTCGATCGGCGATATCTCATTCATTAAAATGGCCGTCCTGCGTTTTCGGTCCGTTGTTTAGTAGCGTATCGAAATAGTTCAGAGACAGAGTTTTCCGCTAAACAAAATTATTTGTTTTCCGTACAACAAAATTGGCCAGAAAATTCGGTTTTTGGCAACGAATCAAGAACCTCCATTCAGGACCCACAAGTATTATGCGTTGTCATAATTTAGTAATTGACTACCAACAGTTCCGGATTCAATACCAAATGCTATTATATGCTTTTCTATCAATCAAGTCTTATTAAGAACTAGATTAGCCAAAAATAATCAAGGACCCTGCGGAAATAGGTTCTTGGTCGGCCACGATTTGTGGCGACCAATCACAGCTCACCGTTCAATTGATCATGGTGAGCCGTGGCTGGTCGCCAGAAGCCGCAGCGGAAACAAGAATATTACTAATGACTGACTGACCACAAATCGATGGCTGAAAATTCAGCTATCATTTTGTGGCTTATTTCATTGCAATGAGACTTAATCGATTGATAAATAAATAACAGCGTTTGGTATTCGATTCAAGACGCTTAGTAATCAATCGCGAAATAACGTCAACACAAAATACATGAGCGTCCTCAGTGGACGGTTCTGATTGGTTGCCAGAGGCGGCAGAGGCAGAGCGATTCATTAACGCAAATTAACTCGTTTTTTTAAATCCAATTTAATTCTAATTTGTCTGGATCGATAAAGAAACATCAAAACAAAATACGCGCGAATCCGGAATGGAGAGCTGATATCGGACGCTAGAAGCCGCACTGGCAGAATTATTTATTAGCGTAGATTCACTCGTTATTTCATGTCAGTTTACGTTCTAATAGGGCTCGATCGATAGAAAAACATCCGATAGCGTTTGGTATTCTATTCGTGACGCTTGGTAGTCGATCAATCAAATACAATAACACAAAATACGTGCGTATCAGGAATGTAGGGCTGTGATTGGTCGCCAGAAGCCGCAGGGGCAGAACGATGCGTCATTTTCATAGTTAGACTCCAAAGTCAACTAAATCCAAGAACGATAGTACGGAGAAGTCGCTGGGAAATAAATTAAACGAAATGCAAACGCATCAACATTTTCGAATTAAATTTTTTAATAAACTCCGACCGAACCGAAAGAAATTACGCATATCCGAAACGGAAGGCTATGATTGGTCGCGAAAATATACGACGTTTTTGCCATAGATGGCGTTGGTTATCGAGTCTTTTTCCGCCATCTATCGTCCTATCTCATGGATCGGAATTTTCTTTTTGATTTTCCGAAAGAACGGGAAACTACCAAACGATTTGAATGGACTAGCAAACGCTACCAAACGACTACCAAACGATTCGTAAAAAAAAAAAAGTTTGATCAGTCAAAGTGGGGGGGCTAACTTACTGCCCAATTTTTGATTATCGATTTTTCGAAGAACGGATAACTACCAAACGATTTAAAGGGACTACCAAATGCTACCAAACGACCACCAAACGATTCGTAAAAAAAAAGTTCGATTAGTCAAAGTGGGGGGGCTAACTTTGGTGAGGTCTCCATGACCAATACAGTCGGTCATCAAGTTCGCTCCCCAGTCGTGGAGCTAGTCTTATTTTGCCGACATCGCGCCGTGTACGCCTCGTCGAGAAAGCATTTATCACGAGTATCTTCATCTCGAAAAAGTGTGCCAACAGATTTAAACATTCAGTAAATCAGTGACAACGTATTCCTCATAGCGTCTCAACGCCAACTGTAGGCATTATTGATCATTCAATGGTGTTTTGCTAGGTTCCGAGCACTTGCTCGGGTCAAAGGATTCCCCAAGCTTAGCTCAATTCAACTAGACAGGCTGCTAAAACAAACTCTCAAAGAGAATAATAAGCTGAGGCCCCTGCACAACACGGCCCCTAGCCTAGCGAACACGCGGAAGCGAAAAACCGCTTCCCCGCCTGATCGGCTGGACAAGGAAGCGGGACCCAGCGGCTCCGCTATACCGACCGATGATTGGGAACTCCCCAAACGCTTAACGAAACGCCGAACAAAACCACCACAGGCTGATAAAGAAAACACCGACTATACCAACAATAAATTCCAGGCGCAATCTGACATAAGCGACATGGAAGAAGACGAGTTTACGGATGACGAGATAATCCCGACAAGGACAACTGCAGCCAAGCAGCAAAAACCGCCCCCGATATACTTGACAAAAACGAGCATGAAAATCATCATCGACATCATAACGAACCTAAAAATCCCCAAAAAGGAAGTCAGCATTCTAGAGTCAAACGGAAATGACATACGGTCACACACCATATATACGAGCAGTACGGAAAACTACATAAAAATCAGGAAAGCAGTAGACGACCTAAAACTCGAATATTACACATACAGACTTATAGAAGACAAACCGAAGACCTTTATCATCAAGGGCATCAAAGGACACTTCACCGCAGAGGACATAAAAGCCGAACTAAACGAACTGGCACTATCTGGCGACGAGGTGCTGAGCGTAACGAATTTCAACTTCGATAAAGAGACCGCAGTAAAACACCACCATCTCGTACAACTCTCCAACGATAGCCCAACTTCGGACCTTCTCAAGGTGAAAGCGTTGGCCTACCAACGTATACGCTGGGGGAGACTAAGAAAGCCGTTTCTCTACCAATGCCGGAGATCTCAACACATCGGACATTCGGGCAAAAACTGCCGCCTGGAATTCAGGTGCGTGAAATGCGCCGAAGCTCACGGCCCAGGTAAGTGCCCGATCGAAATAACAAGTGGCAAAGAGGCGCTCAAATGCTCCAACTGCGGCCAGTCTGGACACCCCGCCTCATACCGTGGATGCCCGTATATGAAATTAGCAATTAGCATAGAGCGAAATCAACAACGCACAGCTAAGGCAACGGCCCAAAAAAAAATAGACAGACTCGCACCAATCCAAGCGAATCGAACATTCGCTCAAGCAGCAAGGACGCCCACTACAGAAATAACAACGCCACCATGGAGAACCACAACAACAACACTGGAACAGTACCCAGCGCTTCCAAGGCAGAACATCGATCATACCAACGAGGCAAACCAGCGCGCACCAGAACAACAGCCTAACTGGCTGAAAGACTTGAAGACTGATCTAGCAACTCTAATTTCTGAACAACTTAAAGCCACTTCAACACAAGTCGCCCATGATACAGCGCGAATAGATTTTATCTTAAACTCACTATGCAACAAATAATAGCCAATATCCCCAACATGACTAGTCAATTAAGCATTGCAGCTATTAATGTGAATTCAATTATAGCTAATTACCGCCGGGTCGAACTGCTCGAGTTCACAAAAAAATACAAACATGATTTCGTTTTACTATCGGAAACTGAGCTCAACTCCAGACACAACCTACAATTTAAAGACTTTAATCTAATACGCACAGATCGGCCCAACTCGCAGTAAGTTAGAGGCACGGCTATATTAATAACAAAAGGAATC
>OX632368.1:4532444-4557444 GCA_951751655.1 Ophion costatus
GACAGTTTTTTTTTACAACGAATTTTTTCGTAACTTTCACATTTTCTTGGTGAGCATTTTGCCTCATTCGTAGTCGAATGTAATAAATAATCGAATATGATAATATATCCGAGGCGTGCACCATTGCATAGGCTCATTGCATAGGCTCATATTTTTAAACCTCTCCAACGCTTGCGGTAGTGCACCAAGATCATCTAGGACTTGGGGAAGATTACACCCATGTGCATCAACTATACGCCCATACACTTAATAAAAAAGCTCTTTGGTGGCCGTAAGCTTGACAAATCGTTGCGTGAGCAGTAGATTATGACCGTTCTCCACTTTGCTCACAGCGTATGAGAAGAGAAAATTCCCGCCGTCTGCGTTCAATTCTCCGCCAGTCCACGGCTTCGGTATCGAGATCGATTGCTTTGTTCCTTCGGTGGTGTCTATACAACCAGAAATAAATGGTAATTTTAGAAAATATTTCAAATTCAACGCCTTTTAAAATTATTTTCATATAACATATTGCAGTGCACTCAATATTCAAACTCAATTGATATTTCATACATTTATTCATTTTACTGTTCAGATAACCGAAGATACTTAAAGCTAAAGGCAGCTTCTGAAAGGTGGAAGTGACATGGCTCTTGCATCGATTCATTCGACTCAATGATGGAAGCTTCCGACGGCAACATTTCGTTAGCTTCAAGATCTGAGCAATTGAATCGAATTCTTATACATATAAATATTTTATAGAATTTGAATGTATTGAAAACGTCAATTATATTATTGCAGGTGTACGTTCATTTTATACATTTTTTGTTTGATGATTTCATGAGATGTCATGGTTGGAGAATCATATAGTCATATAGTCAATAAATGATTAAATATTCATAGTGATTCATTGTCCAATTTTTTGTTCCAAAGTCACCGCACAAATATGCAGCTAGAAAAAAAAGAAAAAATTAGCGAACGACGAAGAGAGCAAAATATAAGTTTTTACATTTTTATATTACATATTTATTATATCTCGTGTTTAATTTTTATTCCAGGGTTCATCGTAAAAGAATAGAGCCAAATGAAGGAGAGGAAGAGAAAAAATATGTGAAATTCTTGTCATTGCGGCAAGGAATTTTCTTGAAATATTATTAGGGTAAATATATATGAAATGTGTCAATGAAATTCTTATACGACGGATAATGCAATTGATTTTTTCACACGTTAAAATATAGCACGACTGAGGGAGAATATTGTGCACTAAATTGTCCATCAGTATTCTGTGCCATCGACTATTTTTAATGCCTTTCCCATAAAATTATGTCTGCCATTTAATAATAATGATAAAATAAGTAAAGTAAAATATTCTTCATTCTACACTTTAATAACTTGTCATATTCCCCAAAATAAATGCTCAATTCAAATGCTCTTTCAATATCCTTGATTCCTTCATCAGATTTGTAAAAAGCGGTACAATAAATGACAATAAAGTTTTTCTGCTATTCGACCAACGTCTACGCATTCTTTCCAGTTTTGTGCCGTCGAATTTCATACCATCGAAACATCAATAACTTAATATTCTAAATAATATGGAGCTTTAGTGAATAAAATATATGTACCTTGTGTCGAAGATGTCTCAATACGGTCATTGAAAGCGTCTGGTGAATAATCCATGCTCAATAACTCCGTCGAGGTAAAAGAACAATCCATCGATGAATCATTGTTGAATACTTCATGAATCGCAGATGTATACATTGGAATCTCCTTCGATTCCACTGTCGGAGTAACAAAAGCCGCATCTTTTGGTGCATTTTCTACTTCGATCGTTGAAGGCTCACTTGTAGAAAAATAACTGTGTTTGGTTTTCACATGTTTTCTTCTATGGAAGACTTGGCAACCATAGTGGAGTTCACTTGATTTAAATTGTCAAATTCAGAAGGCACTACCAATGGATCAAGTTGCGGACGGGAATAAGGTACCTTGAATTGAATTCAACGTCATAATGACATTCTCAACAACACGGTATATAAAATCACGAAATCATTTCAGCCTTGATACAGTGATAAACAAAGAAAAGATAAAATCAACTTACCTCTGTGATAACTCGACCGTTTAAGTCATGATTTACGCACTTTGTCAGAATGTATGGTTGGAGAAAATGTTTCTCACACACGAATTGCGAAGGCATGAGCTGAGAAATTCCTGGAATTGCAGTGATCCATTTTTGACGACGTTCGATATTCGACGGAACCCGAAACACCGAACGTTTTTCCTTTACTAACTGACGTCCAGTGTCACATGTTGGAACCGCACACGAATTAGTCGTCATTATTATGTAAAAATCCGCACGATATCACCGTCATAAAAAAAAACGTGCTTTTATTAATGACGGTTATGTAACACTTTATAGTAGCCGATTAAGTGAGGTTGTGTTGCCACATGCGTCTTCCGCTGTTTAGGCTATAATTTGATTGAAGCGATGCGAGCGGCGGTCAAGGAAATTAACGAGCCGACAGTAAGACGACCACCCCCACCACCAATATTTGATTTAGTTGCAAGACCTGTATGTAAGACCGTGGTCGGCATACAGGTCTGAAATTGGGTGTCTTTATAGCAAGGAGACTAGAGAGGCGTCGACACTCCCTACACAAACAGTTCTTTCAATCGGTCGCAGAAGTGTAGTGCTCAGTTCCGCCGCAGGCGTCGCTCGGGTTTTTGGGAACCAATATATAGTAATACAAAACTGCATAAGGTGAAACTGAACGTATTATGACGGCAAAATTGTTTGCGCCTGTCAAACACAAATATATCTGTTGTGTACACCAGCACAGCAGCTATATAAAACCTTCGCGAGCGAATTCTTTTTCAGCGAATTTAATTGTTTATTTGCGACGGCAACGGCAAAGAAGAAGCATGGAGTATTTCAAAATTTATTGTTCAATCACCCGTGTTGTACTCATTATAAATATAATGATTATATCTGTGTCCTTAGTATGTCCCATGTGAATAAAAAGCCCATGTGAATAAAACAACACGAGATGTTTCATTAATATGTGTTTTATTAATATTATTTATATTTTACTTATTATATATATGTACACAATATTATTATATATTATAATGGAAGAAATCCCCACTTGGGCGTATTATCTTTCGGGTGTGCGAGAGAGAACGCACCATGGGTGTTCCAAGTAAGTACGAGAGTGTAACACGATTGCCCCAGTTTTGTGATTAGTCGTTGAGGCGGAGCTCCAACCTTATGCAGTTTTGTATCAATGTGCGGTCTCATGCAGTCGCTCGTCGCTCGTTTGTAGCGATAAATCTGGTCACGTGACCATATTTTGAATTTCCCGCGTCTCAAATAAGTAGCTCATTTGTCGCTACATATCGCGTGACTAGATTTGTCGCTGCAAGCGAGCATCGAGCGACTGCATGAGGCCGCACCTTTACTATATATTATTGGTTCCCAAGAACACTAGCGTCGGCTGCGGCGGAACTGAGCACTACACCTCTGCGACCGATTGAAAGAACTTCGTACATATAGGCTAGGATAGGGAGTTTGGACTCCTTTACTCTAGTCTCCTTACGTTATAGCTTGGATATCTGTTAAGAATACGCAGTCCAGGGAGACTAGAGAGAAGGAGTGACACATTGTTACGTCCCAGCCTTCAAATTTTTTACTCTACCCCAAAAATTATCATTGCACACGTGCACGATAGCGGCACCCTCATTTTTCGACCAAAGTTATATTTTGTAAACTTTATGGACGCGATAGTCGAAATATGCCACAAGACCCAGAATGGGAAAGCGACTTGCTTCCGCTCCCACGCACTTAATCACCGATAGTATATAATTTACGAGCGAATGTGCTCCAAGCGAGAAACTCACGTAGGAAAATTCCCGAATAGAAAAAACGCAAGACCAAAGCGAATAGAAACTCTCACTCCAAATCCCAAACAGACCCCTACGGAAAACTCGCCCGTGACTTCACACGGTCGTAAAACAGGCCCTCAGCGAGAATTATGAGAACACGTGCGCTAAGGCCGATTCTTGGAAATAGAGCAGCGATTGCGTCTATCTCAGCCGCGACCCAATAAGAAATCCAGAATCATGTTCCCCTACTCTGCTAACCAATCACGAAAATTAACGTAACTTTTACGACCGATTATCCAATCCCTAAAAAACGCATCGTAGGAAATGCACTCTCCCAAAAAACTCCTTCTTCTCCCAAAACCGAACTCTCGCCGTTTTTGTAAGACGAAGGAGCGTCACTCTGTAATCAGTCTCCGAATCGAAAAGTCGACTTACTCAGATAATACTCTGTCCGCATAACCGTCTAACATATTTCTCAATCCACTGTACGCGTCTTATATTCAACCGATAGATATATATACATACAAGTGTGTTAATAAACTCTATTTGTAAATCGAAAGAAACACTCACGAGAGTAAGTTATTCGATCAAAGTATCGGGCGAACCTCAACCTCAAACCAAAGCTCGCACCGTAAATCGTCTAAATCCAATTGGTATTAAACTGTGTTCGGAACTCGCGCGGAAACCAATTAAGACTCACAGCGCAATCTACCTCTCTTCAAAATTCGCGCACAAACTCGGCAACCTCGCGAATCCATTCTAAATCTCCCTCCGGGACGTAACAACATCATAGGCCAATACGTAGTTCCAGCAGAAATGAGTAGGGAAATGTACAACGCTCCCGTTTTCGGCGTGCCTCAGGAATGGCGCTAAATCGCCGCGGCGAGTTCGGGAATATAATTTTGTGATCATCGCCTCTGTCGGGGTTGCAGATTTTCTTGTGGCCGCGCGAGTCGTAATCATCGCTCCAGTTGGTACATAGTCTTATAAGATAGACTGAGCGCTCTTACGGGCCGCTTGTAGCCAACATATAAAGGACGAAAATATATCGGGAGTACTCTTCTCTCTGTCTCAGGATACTTGTGGTGGGGATGAGGCAGCAGAGGAGAATGAGAAGAAATCACGCGCTTGCGTTATGAATGGATGTAAATTAACCTTACTTTAGATTCCAAACGTCACGAGTGTTTATGAACAAACTTGTGTGCATGCATAATAATACTTAACAATTTTAAACCATGAAAACAGATTAACAAATGAATCAAAATAAGGTTAGAATATCGCAAGAAACTTAAATCACTGGTTAGCAAAGATAATAAGTCGGTAGTGGAAACTTCTTAGTCGTTGAACCGATTCCTGCAGCGAACGACTTTTGTGATGCAATCGTATCTTATAATATTTGGTTAAAATTTTTTCCACCAACTCATTTCTGTGATTGTTTATAACTAATGACTCTTCGGGATACGTATCAAGTAGCGGAAATAAATTATTTGGGAGTAACCGCTTAGCGTCAATGACCAGTTTTGGTAGTACATTCTTCAGGGTAAGGATGTTATTTGTACTCCTTATTACCCTTTCAGCAGTCTTGCAAAGTATCACAACGTCATCGCTGGGATTAAGTAAGCCACCTCTATTTTTCCTTTTTTGAAGCAACGAAGTTGATTTGTCCGATTCCAGAGATTCCAGACAGAGTGGGCATTTAACTGTTTTTTAAAATAGATTTAACAATTGCGCCAGCAATATGAGCAACTACTTCGCTGCAATACTCATTCCAACTCCAGCCGTTAGAGGCCTCGTAATTATGATCGAAGATAATTGCATCTGCCAATAACGTATCGTCATCTTTGTCCTGAGTTGAACTTACTTGTAGCAAGTCTGTTGCATCTTGTAATGAACAATTTGCCTCTTGAGGAACAATGCAGTTGACGTGTGAACACAATTTCTTATAGGCGGATCTGAATTGGCGACAATTTGGGTTGTTGTTGAAGCCTCCCATTCTCCTGCAGCACGAAAAGAATGTTTCAAGATGGTCTTGCGACAGTTTGTACGTCAACAAGTATGACATCAACTGGTTGTCAAAAACATAATGTGCCAGATTTAATACGCTCTTCATTCTTACGATAAATCCCCAGAAGCCTGTTCTTCGGTGACTTTTCAAAACAGAAATCTCTCTGCCTTTGTAAATTAATTTCAGACCGTGTATGTACTTAATAAATTCATCCACTTTTTTCCCAAATTATAGATATTTTCTGGAGTGATGCAATCTTCTGAAGGGTTTTTCCCACGTTTTCTTCTGGAGTTTAAAAGATCGAACATATCATTCATTGTCCTACAGAAATTGGCTGTCGCATCAGCGCTCTGGAACTCGGAAACCTTCAAATCTTCTTCGAGGAACTTTAATGAATCAGCTACTCTTGTACTCAAAACTTGGACGGCCAATTTGACTTTCATTTTTTCTTTCCTGAAATTGATATGCCTTCGTCTAATCTTTGTGGCACAATGTAATTCTTGCTTCTCTTGATACTTCACAAGTTCGACAATATAATGCCAATCAACTTTGTTACCGCAATCATCGATTAGAATGAAATCAGCAAAAGCGGTTCTCACTAATTTAGCCATGTGGCAGGCATCGAAAACTGCAAATATTGGCCTTCCAGTAGCAGAGTGCTGGAAAAACGCGTTTTCTTCATTATTCCGGATGTTACATCCGAGTTCTTCGACCATTGAAATGTTGGTAGATGCTCCATCAAATGTGAGAGAACACACATTACTGATCCCGTACTCATGTAGAAACAGTAGAATTTGTCTCGTAATATTGGCTCTCTCTTCACTTGCTAAACTATGTATGAAGTAGTAGGCTATCGGGGTCTTAAAATGTCCATTGAGGGCCACAAGCATGAAGACCAACGCATAATTCGCTTCTACAACGTCTTCACAGTCATTGCCATCGGTTCCTATGTCGATTAGTCCATGGAATTTGTTTCCATCCCACTCAGTCAGTCTTTTTATAGACATCTCATCTACTTGCATGCCGAACTGTAATTTATTGCCATTCGAGAGGTTTTCTTGAACTAGATTTTTCCAATGATCTAAAATCGGGGTGTGAATCCCTGGAGACAAATCCACGCTTCGAAACCACTTGCGGACTGTTTGCGGATGCGGTAAAGCTTTCAGGAAAGTACATCTTACGTACTCGTACGCCGGGGTCGAATAATATAATAAACTGCTCGCAAATTCTTGTAATGCAGGAGGATAAACGTTAGGACTCTTCTCATCCGACAGTAGGTTCTCAAATATTTCATTCAACGCCGGACTCACTGATGTCTAACGAAGAAAAATAAATGAAAATGAGTTAGACAAGGTATAGATTGGATTTTTTAACATTTTGTTCCCACTTTTATTTAGGTATCAGTTCAACTTATAAGAATTATAAGTTGAATTATAATACATTGTACAATAATTGAAATAATGTTCAATTATATAATTTTTCAATGATTCAAACCTCTGTATATTTCCTATTGTAAACAATTTTTAGATTCATTTATAGTATATCGTGACATCAGTACGAAAAATCTTTTTCTGAGGAGTGTGTGCAATCATACGAGATCAGGAAAAGTTTGTCCGTCCAGCACTGTACAAAATTTTGCTTTACAAGGTGTGATTATTATCATACCGAGTAAAGTAAAATATATTAGATTTATAATAATAAGACTTATAATAATATTATGAGAAGATATTAGTACAAATACGATTTCACATATTTACAATTCAAAGTATACATTTCAAAGTGTACAAGTCTTCGTGTGTTTCATTTGAAAAAAAGTGTTCCTAACTAACCCGTTAAGGCTTACCTTCCTATCTTGGTAATCTTAAAAAAATAACACGATTATTTATTTTACGATGTCTAGCTTAACGGTTTAGTTTTTTGTCAGATTTCATGATTTCCTGATTAAAGTGCTTACTTGTAGAAATTCTGCAGCCTGACTCGTTAACATATTATTACTTCTTAGGTCATCTGTCAGATCCTTCATAGTTCTTATTTTTGTGTCCAGACGTCGTACTTTCTGATTTAATGTTTTTATTTAATTTTTGCAGCCACTGACATAACTCTTTACGACATCGTGGGCCTCATCAGCAGTGAAATCTTCACGGCCTAGGTCCCCAATATACCGAATCGTCTTTACTCGAGCCTGTTTTTTGTTGATATTAGCGGCAGAGTCGTCTTTTCTATGAGAATACGTTGTTTAATCAATAACTGAAGTAGTAGTGATTATTATGAATGAATCATTTTACAGTACCTTTTAGAGAGTGTTGAATTTCCATCTTCTGTCTCATCGTTTCCTAGCTCACTGAAAAACAAAAAAATATCCATCACTGTCAACCGATTGACTAAAAGAACACAAATAATATATCAAAAATATAAAGTTGATTATGTACAGCCCATGTACGGCTTAGCTTGTCGACACAGGATGTAATGATTACGTACATTTTTCTATTTCTGGGCTCATATAAATTGTTTGACTTACGTAAGAACAGATTCTGGTACCATGACGTCCTCCCTGTCATCTTTTGCCTTCCTCTCAGTTTCTTCATCACAGTTGCTGGAATAATTTTCATTGGTTTCATAAACCTTAATTTCGAAATATTTTCTCATTAAATTTAACGTACCTTGGATATGGAGGAGCTGCGACATATTTCGTTGGAATCGCGTTCGGGATCAAAAATCTTTTTATGGCACTGCCAACTATTTTGTACTTGAATTGATTATGTTCAAAGTGCTTACTATACACAGTTGCAGTTTTGGTAATATTTATTCCAATTCCACTTATAATTTTAATCCATTCATTGGCAAGGTTTTCGTTTCTTGGTATCCTAAAATTAGAAAATAGTATTTTTTTAGATAAACAATATCCAACACTTACGCGAGACTGTTTAATTATCGGATTACGAACGCGATTACATAGATGGAAAAAACATAACCTCCACACACTCAATATATTTGAAATTCTTATCAAAGGACTTTAACTTACTTATGAAAAGTTACATCTTCCTCTTGACCCAGATGCGATTTACAAATGCAGCAGTTCGCTACCATTCCTGTTGCATACTTTTAACTACAATACTAAATAAATTATAGTACTAAATTACGACAGAAACGCGAAACGAGAACGGTAAAGGAAAATGAATGCTCATTTGACGTGTGCAAGGCTGTGTTCCACTTCCACGGCTCCGTTATCTCCTACCATGACGCCGGGTGAAAAGAGAAAAGAGTACTCCCGATACATCTCTGTCCTTTATATGCTAGTTCAGTGTCTCTCATGGGAGCGCTCAGTATACCTTATAAGTCTATGGTCGCTCGCTCAAGGACACGCGCCACTATGATTGTGTGATGGGCGCGCAAGGGACTAGAGAGAGGGTAACTTTCGCGCGCGATCTGGCTGCACTGTCTCGCACAGCCTGCATCACTCCATCGCAGCGACACTCGTGGTCACTAGGCGAATCGGCCTGTGCTTCAATCTGATGACATACCCCCACCACCAGAGTTTCAAGACCTGTATGTAAGACCGTGGCGTTGACACATATGGGTAGCTCGGTGTGAGAAAAGTTACCGCTCCTCGCGCATCATATTTACTCGACCGGCGAACGGAGCGAGGTTTTCCGTGCGATCGAGATCGACATTTTTTGTGGCCGTACTGGCGATTAGAATATGCATTAAATGAATTTCAAAGGGAAAAAACATATATCGAGATCATTGTTTTTTCTCGGTTACTCGTTTCGGAGGAGAATGCGGGTTAAAAAAATTAACAACGAAACGCGTTGAAAAATAAAACGCCGAAACGACCGTGGAAGGTACAAAGAGAAATATTGAGCCTTTGCCGCGGTCGTTCCGGCGGTTTTTTTTCAACCTAAATATCCTAGATGAGGCTGTATCATAAATGTTTCATTATCCTCAATTAGTATCGTGGCTGAGTTGGCAGCGTATCGGATTAACGATACTTGCGGGCTGGTTTCGATCCCCGGTGAATCGATTTTTTTATCTATTTTTTTTCTTCATTGTGTATTAAAAAAAATTTGAACTTCCTCTCGCTTTAGCCACTTTGGCTTTCCAGGCGTCTTTATCTTTGATTCATATATGTTTATATATTTAAAAAAATAGACTGCTACCGGGAATCGAACCCGCGTCGTCCGTACTCTGAGCCCGGACGCAGATATGTCAGCCGCGAGGCTCTTGTGGCTGCGAAGCGGCCTTACGAATATACAATTAGGGGGCCTCCATAAATTACGTAACGCAATTGAGGGGGGCGGTCGGCCTGACGTTGCGGTCTACGTACGTCGAGGGCGGGAAGGGGGGTCGAGGTTTGCGTTACGTCACGATTTTAGAACTGTCAGAAATAGCAAAACTTCTGCATGTTCAAGTTTAAAAATTTTAAACTCATCATTCAGAACGGATGACGTGCAAGCTCTTATTATTTAGAGAAATATACTGAAGATGCAAAACCATCATATCGCCCACGATTTGATACTTTAATGTAAGTATCAATATTCTAGAAAAAACATAACTTTACATCAAGATAAACGGAACGAAAACTTTGATCGAAATTTTCTCGAAACTACTTTTTTGACCTCGTCTCAGTGAATACTCAAAAACTTATCACCTGATTTACAATTTTTTAAAAACATTCTTTAATTTCGAAGAGTATGTGGCTTCCGGATGGAGGCCGTGTTGAAAATCAGCGTTGTGCCGACGTTTCGCAAACGTTACAGTCTGCATCATCAGGGCTGAGAGCTCCGATACTGAAGCTCCCGTGTCTCAGGCATTCCTCATATAGTTGCAGTCATCGTTCCAGATCACTGCATCAGCCAATCAGAAGCTTTAATTGATCGGCCGGTCAATTAAAAAGCCGGGAGGACGGTGTGCCAAATGGGATTGACGTGATATCCACCGTCTCTGTTTAGATTGTTCGGATGTTTTCGGATTTCCAAGCCTTCTCGGTGTTTCCTGGAAAAATAGCTGTTCGATGGGGCCAGACTTTGGGCTTTATCGAACTGAATAGCATGACCAGTCTCCATCCAATGCTCGGCCAGGGCTGATTGTCGAATGTGGCCATATTTGATACACCGTTGATGCTCTTTGATCCGTGTACTGATCTTCCTCCCGGTTTCTCTTATGTACACTTTACCGCATGAGCAGGGTATCTTGTACACTCCTGGTGCACTTAATGATGGTCTTAATGATACTTCTGAGGTTTGAAGATGACTCGCACGTTATGTTTCCCAAGGACCCGGCCTATGCGATCGGTTATGCCCTGAAGGTATGGAAGGGAAGTTGTTGCTATTATTTGTCCTTTATTCTCCCCTTCAGGTGCTGTTACCGTTTTCGGATCGGCTATTTTTCTTCTTAGTTGTTTGATCGTTCTTTCGATGTTGCCTGGCTTGTAGCCATTATCTCCTAAAGCTTTGCGTAGGTGTTCTAGTTCATCCTCGAGAGAGTTCGGTTCAGAGATCGCTAGAGCTCTGTAGACCAGAGAGCTTATGACCGATTGTTTTTGGGAGGGGTGGTGATGGGACGTAGCGTAGAGATATCTATCCGTGTGCGTTGGCTTCCGGTAAACTTTGTGGCCCAAAGTGCCATCGTTTTTCCGTTGAACCAGCACATCCAGAAAAGGAATTTGATTGTCCTGTTCTTATCTCCATGGTGAATTGTATATTGGGGTGCTGGGAGTTGAGGAAGGTTAAGAAATGATTGAGGTTTTCTTTGCCGTGACTCCAAATGACGAAGGTGTCATCGACATATCGGAACCAGGTTGAGGGTTTGAGGGATGCTTCTTGCAGAATTCTGTTCTCGAAGTTCTCCATAAAGATGTTGGCGATGATGGGGGAAATCGGGGAACTCATGGCTGCGCCTGAAGTTTGTTCATAAAACTGGGATTGGAATTGGAAATATGTAGAGTTTAGGCAATGTTCTATGAGGGCTAGTAGGTTAGGAGCAACTTTTTGGGATTTTCTGACTATGTCTAGGGTTTCATGGGCTGGGACGATTGTGAACAACGATACAACATCGAAACTTACTAGAATGTCTTCTGGTTGTACCTTGATGGACTGGATCTTATTCACAAAATTCCGAGAGTTTTGGATATAGGAGTTGTTGAGGCCTACGAGTCTCTGCAAGGGTTAGCAGAGAAAACGTGCCAAATGATATGTAGGGCTGCCTATGTTGCTAGCGATGGGCCTTAGTGGGATGTTGTTTTTGTGTATTTTCGGCAGACCGTAAAGCCTGGGTGGTAGGGATTCCTTGGGTGTAAGGGCTTTGATAAGGTTCTCCGATAGGCCAGTCTTCTTTAGAAGTGTTGTTGTTTTCTTTTCTACACTTGATGTCGGGTCACGTGGTAGTTTCTTGTAAGTGTTGGTGTCCTCGAGCAGGTTCATCATTTTCCCGTAGTAGTCCGTTCTGTCCATGATAAAAGTAGCATTCCGTTTATCAGCTGGTAGTACTAAGATGGCTAAGCTTCTGATTGGGTGGTGCAGTGATCTCGAACGATGACTGCAACTATATAAGGAATGCCAGAGACACGGGAGCTTCAGTATCGGAGCTCTCAGCCCTGATGATGCAGACTGTAACGCTTGCGAAACGTCGGCACAACGCTGATTTTCAACACGGCCTCCATCCGGAAGCTACATACTCTTCGAACATAAAGAGCCGTGAAAGCCTTAAAACTAAAATTCTTTAATTTCTTCAATTTGCACCGTTGGCCTTTCTATTTCGATTTATTCATTGTTTGTGTTCCGCACCATTATGAGGCAAGAATGTCCTTCTGGCTGGACGTAACTTCCGCCTATTTTTACTCCTGGTAGTACTTCTTTTGCTTCGACACATCCTATTTTTGCCGTCATTGTTTTTGCGTATAACATCTGTTCGGTCCTGGGAGGCAATTTAATTTTCTTTGATCCATTCAGCATGGGAATCAAGTGTCCATATATTTTTACGTATCAATAGTAGAGCTAGGCGGGTTCTAACGCACTTTGGGGGGAGGGAGAAAGGGGGGAGGGAGAGAGGGGGCGGGAGAGAGGGGGGCGGGTGAGAGGGGGAGGGAGAGAGGGGCGCGGGAGAGAGGGGCAGAGAGGGGGAGGGAGAGAGAGAGAGAGAGAGGGAGAGGGTGGCAGAGGGGAGGGGGGAGGGAGCGAGGGGCAGAGGGGTGGTAGGGAGCGGGGGGGGGGTGATGCGTCGTGCGTGCGCGCGCGCGCGCGCGTGTGTGTGTGTGTGTGTGTGTGTGTGTGTGTGTGTGTGTGTGTGTGCGTGCATGGCGGCCTTTCAAAGCCCTCTAATTTATGACATGCAGCTGGTCCCATTCCAAAAGACAATGTCAAGATGTCTCCGCCCCGTCTCAAAGCTCGCCGACACTCGAAACAGGTCCTGACAGGTTTCTTGGAAAAGCGTGCATGCGTGCGCGTGCGTGTGTGACAGCCATATATGGGTGGGAACATTTTCTGTAATATGAAAACGCTAGGCGCCACATGGGTGGTCTTTATTTATGACATGCAGCTGACCTGCTTCTATCTCGAAGACAATGTCAATTGCATCCGCCCCGTCTCACAAAGCTCGCCGACACTCGAAACACGTCCTGACAGGTTCCCCGGGAAAACTATAGTTTAGGGATCTATCGTCAAGGGCTGTTGGCGCCGATGGACCACTTGAGCTGCACTCTTGGAATCTTTTGAGCCGATGCATCCCGACTTCCTGTTTTTTGTCTCATGTTCCTCGAGCAATCTTCGCGTTTTCGGGAAACTCTGTTTTTTTCCCGAGAGAGAGCCGAACTTTTTTCCTGAAGAGCCTTTTTAATGATCTACTCCGCTCAAAACTGACCGCACTTTGCATGAAGCAGTCAGTCTGTTAACATCGTGGAAGTTTTTCGTACTCGTCAACATGGAACAAATCTTGCTTGATCAAGCTGTGCTCTTACGGTCGTTCGAAGATTTTTCTGCGTGGGAACAGCGATGTATGGAGTTCATCGAAGAGCTGGAAACGCAGAGTCGGATTAAGCGCCCGCGATTATTAATTGGACATCAACAATCACTAATCGCCCAAATAGCGCGTCTCGAAGGATTGAGGAATTCTGTGCGGAGTCGTTTCGTACACACGGGCGCAGGACATGCTGATCACGGGTTAATCTGGCGCGAGATTGACACATCCTTCAAGAGTCGGATATTGACTGGTTCCATCATCAATCGCATCCACATCGAGCCAAAACACTTTCTTAACGATGCTCGCGCCCTAGTGCTTCAACATGTGCGAAATATTATCAACAAGCACAACAGCATTGAAGTCAATACAGTGTTCAATGGTGAATTCGTGAGTGGCGATAAACAAGCCAATAAAAGTGTCAGCATACAAAACTGCGAACTATTTAACACAAGCGATTTGAGCGAGTGGTATGAACGGCGTGTTACGGAGCCCACTTTAACCTTACTCGACGAATTTCAAGAACGTGATAGTGGCTGGGCTCTGCAGAAAATACTTAATCTCACGATTAATGTGAATTAGTATAATCCGATGCGTGCTGGGTGTTCCATATCATTGCCGCGGGAAATAATGATCAAGAGGGCTGTGGTTAACGTCAAATCGCGTGATAATGCATGTTTCGCATGGGCAGTTGTCGCTGCTCTACACCCAGCCGAACGAGACAGTGCCCGCCCGTCTTCTTACCCCCATTATTCGACAGTACATACATCAAATAATCAAATAAAAAAATTCGAGCTCCAAAACAATATATCCATCAACGTGTATACCACCACCACGAAAAAGGACATTGTTCCAATACGCGTGACTCAGCAGAAGAAGGAGAAGCACATCAATTTGCTGTACATGCAAGATACTGAGGACGACAAGGTGGGGCATTTCGTATGGATCAAGAACCTGTCGAGACTCGTGATGGCGCAACTGAGCAAAAAGAAGCAAAAAATACATATACGCGATCGGTGTGTGAATTTAGCATCATTAATACGCAATTATATATCTACTGAAGGAGAAAATTGAACAAAAAAAAATCTTGTTTGTTTTGCAGGTGTTTGCATTACTTTGGTTCCGAGGAAAAATTGCAATCACACGCGGTCGATTGTGGGGCGATAAACGACTGTGCAATTCGACTACCAAACGACACCAATAAGTGGCTCCAGTTCAGCAACTTTAGCCGGAAAGAGCGACATCCATTCATCGTGTATGCCGATTTGGAGTGTGTGTTGGCAAAGACCGATGGTGAGAACCTAGCGAAAGACATGTATCAACACCATGAAGTATTTAGTATTGGATATTACGTGTGCTGTGCATATGATGATTCATTATCTTCATATCACTCGCGTCGCAGTGCTGATTGCGTATCGTGGTTTGTCGAAGCACTAAAAAATCTAGCATTGCGGATAAAAGAAATTTTCTGTGACAATGTCCCGAGCGAGTGGGCTAATTTTCGAGCAGCGACTCAATGTCATATATGTAAGAAACCATTTGCGCAAGAAGATGTGCGCGTTCGAGATCATTGCCATCTGACTGGACGCTATAGAGGCCCTGCCCATTCCAACTGCAATTTAAACTACAAACAGTCATTCTTCGTTCTAGTAGTTTTTCACAATTTGTCGGGCTACGATGCACATTTTGTCATCAAGGAAGTAGCCACAGCGTTCGAAGGAAAGACCGATGTGTTTCCAATCACAAAGGAGAAATACATCTCCTTCAAGAAGCATGTTGAAATTACAGACGATTCAAAACACAAGATCCAATTGCGCTTCATCGATTCATACAAATTCCTCAACACGAGTCTCGACAAATTAGCCGCATTTTTGACTGAGGACAAGCTGAAAATTTTACGCACACAATTCCCAACTCTCTCGACGGACACTTTCAATTTGCTGACGCGAAAAGGGGTCTTCCCTTATGAATATATTGACGACGTGACCAAGCTAGATGACACTTGCCTTCCACCACGTGACGCCTTTTATAGTTCCCTGACAGATGCCACAGTATCCGAGAGCGAGTACACACATGCTCAGAAAGTTTGGGAGCGGTTCGCCATTCGAACGCTCGGCGACTATAGCGATTTATACTTGAAGACAGATGTCTTGTTATTAGCCGATATTTTCGAAAACTTTCGAAATACGTGCATTGAGAGCTATGGCCTAGATCCCGCGTATTACTACACATTGCCCGGATATACCTGGGATGCAATGCTAAAACACTCGAATGTCAAGTTTGAATTACTAACTGACATCGACATGGTTTTATTCGTTGAGCGGGGTATACGCGGTGGTCTGAGTCAATGCTCGAACCGATATGCACATGCTAATAACAAGTACATGGAGTCGTTTGATCCATCGAAAGCATCATCATACTTGATGTATTTTGACGTCAACAATCTGTATGGGTGGGCAATGTGTCAACCTTCGTCATACGCAGATTTTCGATGAGTCAACGACGTGTCCAAGTTTGATCCATCTTCCATCACGCTAGATTCACCAACAGGCTACATCCTTGAATTCGACTTGGAATATCCGCAATCTTTACATGATGCGCACAAAGACCTGCCGTTTTGTCCAATACATGAAAAACCGCCGGGTAAGCGGGGAGAAAAGCTGTTAGCAACCGTCTGCGATAAAAAACGCTACATCATTCACTATCGAAATTTACAGCAGTGCTTACGTCATGGACTTTGCCTCACGAAAATCCATAGAGTCCTACAATTCACACAATCCCTATGGCTACGTTCATATATTAAGTTAAATACGCAGTTTCGAACGCTAGCCAAAAATGATTTTGAAAAGAATTTATTCAAATTAATGAACAATGCGGTGTTTGGCAAAACGATGGAGAATGTGCGGAATCATGTGGATGTAAAGCTTTTAACAAAATGGGAGGGCAGGTATGGCTCAGAGGCAATGATTTCGAAGCCAAACTTCCACAGCCGAAGTGTTTTTTCGAAAAACCTCATTGCCGTGGAATTGCGCAATCTCGAGGTGAAATTCAACAAGCCGATATGTGTGGGTATGTGCATACTCGACATATCCAAAACATGCTTGTATGGATTTCATCACGAGTATCTGGTACCTCTGTATCGGGATAAGTGTAAAATCATGAATACCGATACGGATAGTCTCATATATGACATTGAGAGCGATGATATGTACATGGACATGAAGCGCGACATTGTAAAATTCGATACGAGCGACTATCCGGTGGACAATAGGTATGATATGCCGCTTGTCAACAAGAAGGTACCCGGTCTCATGAAAGACGAATGCAATGGTGCAATTATGACCGAGTTCATTGGACTTCGATCGAAAATGTATGCGACACGTGTTGAGGGTAAGAAAGAGACGAAAAAAGTTAAAGGTGTCAAGAGTAGCGTTGTGGCTAGGACAATCACATTCAACGATTATGCCCGATGCTTGAATGAAGACATTGAAATGAGCCGTAGTCAAACGTGCATTCGATCAAAGTTGCACAAGGTCTACACCATTCGCGAGACTAAAATTGCTCTGAGCCCTCATGATGATAAGCGGTATATCATACCTGGGACCTCTGAGACCCTACCATGGGGGCATTACAGCATACCGTTGTAAAAAACTATCATGTATATAAACGCGATGTAAAATTGTGTACATTTTTGTAAATCCTTGATGTATAAAACTTGTGAAAATTGTGTGTGCGTTTTTGTAAATATTAACTCGATGTAAAACTTGTTTGCTGTAAATATTTTGTAAAAATGGACTTTTGTAAGTAAAGGAAACGGCTTTTGTAATCCATGTGTACCCATTATTTCCCACATACACTCTTCGAGGGCGGGAGGGAAGAAGGGATTGGAGGGAGAGAAAACGCCTGTTGTGGCGCACCACGTTGACGGAAAGAAAGAGAGTCATAAAAGTCTAAATGTTTTTGGCCTCTTTTATTGACGACTACAAATCAGATTTACTTATCCACCTATTGTGGGCATTGTCGAAACCCAGCCATTTTACAAACATTCGATGACCGCGCTTCTTTAAAAAATTTTCTATGAGATAGATATCGGGGTACTTGACACGGAGAAGCTCTTGTTCGTAGAAACCACCGGCGATCGGTTCATCTTTATGATCCTTCAAGTGGTACGTCACCGGATGCGTTTTCTTCACACGAAATACCGTAAATATTTCCGTTGTCCAATTTGGCGTGTAACCCTTTTCGAAAACACTCTTAAATTTGCTGATTCTCACTTTATCGCCAATGGTGAATTTCCGTGGTGTTTTTATTGGCGGCTGAGTCTTATCGAAAACTTGCCGCAATATTTCCTTCTCATTCTCCGCGTTGACATTTCTCGGTTTCATCTTAATGGTGCGGTGCACGGAATCATTATATTCGGCTACTAGATTATCAAGAATATCGATCCACTTATAGCTACCACGAAGCTTAATTGCATCCACATCTTATTCTTCAATGTACGATTGAAACGCTCGCAAATGGATGCCTTCAAGTTGCTATATATTGAATACATGTGAATATTGTACTTTCTCATGAGGCCCTTAAAGTCACAATTGTGAAATTCTTTTCCCCGATCAACGTGTGAGTTCTGCGGTATGCGTCCCTTAAGGAGTATCGACTTCATTGCGGCGGCTGCATCCGTACCACTCTTACTCAGCATTGGCACGGCCCAGGCGAATTTTGAGAAGGTATCGATGACGGTGAGGAGAAATTTGCGTTTAGAGTTTTGTCGCGCGTATGATGACATATCGACGAGATCAGCTTGCCAGGTCTCGTCCAAGCCACGGATGTCCACATGTCGACGCGGATAGTTTCGTCGAGCAGGCTTATGTAGCTCCAGCACGAGAGCGCCTCTTTTTTCATTCATTTTCCAGTCCACTCAGTCGTGCGTCCAATTCAGCAATGACGTTTGAATTGCGAATCGCCAAGTCTTGTAGAGTTATGACATCGGCCTCGAGAGTCTTTGTAATGTCTCTTATCGTAGCTTCAAGTCCATTAACCAGCAACTGGCTACTCTCATTCATTTCTTTGCGAATGTTCTTAATGATCGTTCGGGATCTTTTGTGTAAAGCACTTAGAGTGATGGCGTCGTCTTCCCCCTCCGGATTAGCAATGTTACACAATCGTTTCTGCCCCACATCATAATGACCGTCTGCGGTAGTTCTAAACCCAATCCCAGGTCGGCCTGGAAGACCTGGCTTACTAACGAGTACACTCTTACGCAATTGGCGTCCAAACACATCGACACTCATGTTGATAATGTGTAAATTCCCCGATGTCGAGGAGTTAATAAATGATTTCAGCTTCACGCAATTCCTCGATAATCGATATAATTTCATTCGCATGGGCTGAATTTCCGGCTGCTTGTGATGCGAGAAGTAAGCGAAGACGATCTACTAGCTCGTTTGGATTGTCCCAATAAATATAGTCCAATTGGGTGTTTTTTCTAGCTAGCTTATACTTTGGCATACCTTGTCCCACATGATGATCGACTATATTTGCGATATATGTGTTGAATTTGTCCCTGGTGTTACGTCGGATGGCCTCACTAGGCTTGTAAATTTTTTTGTGCGCATTCGTCGCAATGACAATTTTTTCATAGTTTTTCAAATCGTCTGGTGTGAGTGCTTCGATATTGGGCACTTTTTTAAACAGCAGTTCAGTTAATCCAACAGTTTTCGCATAATTCACATCTCCCACACGAATATGTTGAGAGTCGAAGTTTATCAGAGAATCGCCAATCATTAATCGGTTGTTTGAGAGATTCCGCACACCATATGATATATCCAGGCTCGCTTTTCTATTTGTTCGTAACAGCAGGAGATATTCACTGTTCGTAACAGCAGGAGATATTCACTGATCAGCTCATCGACATTTTGCGAGTCATCATCATCATCCTCATATATCAATTTAAAAGAATCTTGTGTTTCACTCTTGAAGGAATCGTGTGTCTGGTTCTTCAATTCATGTTTCTCACTAATTATCGCATCTCCTTCTTTATCGTCGGCTTTTTCATCCTTGATTTCCTCCTTCGCCGGCTCACCGTTTTTGTACGAGACCAATTTCTCCAATGGTCTGACTATAGGCTTAAAGACATCGCGCATTCTCTGCTCATCACTCTCTTTGCCAGATTTCATCATTCGATGCTTTCGTCTGACTGCATCGCTCGCCTTGGCAAGTTCGCGAAAGACATCCTTTTCACGCAATAATTGTTCGCTCTTCATGTTGTCACCGCCACGGCGTGCACAATACTGTCTCTTCAATGAACCGTGATGAGTCTTTATCAATGCTTAGAAAATAATCAAAACCTTGTCTGTATCGACCCGCATTAATATCGCTATCCTTGTCAATCGTGATAAATGCATACTTGTTGGAATTCCAGCATTTCATGCACATGTTTTTGAAGCATGTATAAGTCATATCCGTATTAACGTGATCGTTGTACACGTGTTTGAGATTCATATCAACCTGCTTGAAAAGCACCACGAAATTTGCATTATCCCTCACGAGATGTTTGGGGATACGAGTGTACGTCAGACAAAGATAAAAACTGTCGACAATCTCGTGTCTTCCCATGGAAAAGAAGGCTCTAACATTATCCTGCTTTTCGCATGCTATATCATCAAAGATGAATATAGAGTTGGATCGCGCATCACTTGGCGCTATCACCTGTTCATGCGCCTCGAATGGATGATACGCTACTCCACTCACAGGTTCGAGTAATCGTTCGAGCAACTTATACTTTGGCTGACGCAGCGATTTGGAATACAAGTAAATGTTCTCAAATCTCAAGCCATTCGGATGGATGATGAGAGTGAGCAGGGCATTGGTTTTCCCGCAATTCGATGGACCGCAGAACAGTGCACGTATGCTATCCGGCAATAAATTCCCATGACGTTTTTCTTTCCTCCCACCGTCTGCGACAAACTCGTCGAAATTTATCACGGGAAGTCCGTCTTCCATAGTTTGCTTCCTGGACGTCATCTCACACACGACTAACGGCGAAATCATATAAATAGCATTCTTATAGGGATTATCCGTCAGTCGCATATTGTCTTTAGACATGATCGTGCATCGCAAGAGTGGTAAGGGTTTGGTCAATCGCCTAATCAACAAACTCCCCGTTGAGCTACATCTGCCGGGGTATCAGTATTGTGGACCAGGCACAAAGTTGGCCAGGCGCCTCGCTCGTGGTGATCCCAGCATTAATCCATTGGATATGGCATGGAAACAACACGATATTGCGTATTAGAAAAATTCGGATAATCTTGAAGTGAGACATTTGGCGGATAAAGTGTTGGCTGAACAGGCTTCGCAACGTGTTACCGCGCGAGACGCTAGTATCGGCGAAAAAGCCAGTGCTTGGGGAGTGGCTAATATTATGAAGACAAAGAGAAAATTTGGTATGGGGATAAAGGCTCGCGGGCGTGGTGTTTGTTTGAAAAAGATAATTGGTGCTGCAAAGAAGATAATGATTCAAAGTAATGATCCGCAGAAGTTCATTAAATCAGCTCTAAAGGGAGCTCGTGCAGCTGTAAAGATGCAAGGTGGCAAACTACGTACACCTCGGGTTCTACCTAAACCCCAAAAAGTTGGTGGTTTATTGCCGTTCCTCGTGCCTATTTTTGCGGGTCTAAGCGCTGCGGGTGCTTTGTCAGGTGGTGCGGCTAGTATAGCTAAAGCGGTAAATGCTGCTCAAGCAGCTAAACGTGAATTGGATGAAAGTATGCGTCATAATCGGACAGTTGAAGCGATTGCATTAGGACGGGGTCTACATCTGAAACTATATAAGCAGGGATTGGGCCTTCATATTAAGGCAAAAAACGAGAAGTTACGCTACCACGCTGACCCCTCAGCGACCGCGACCTACTCAAATATGCGAAAATCCTAAAAATTCCGCACTTTCGTGGAGTTTACATGCGCGATACATTGCCGGCGAGTGGACCCCTCAAATGTGAAGCAGCGGTTGTGAATTTGGACGAAAATGTCGGTCCTGGAACACACTGGGTCGCTTACAAAAAGACCGGATGGGAAGTCGTGTACTTTGGTAGTTTCGGTAATCTTCCACCACCATCCGAACTCATGAGATGTTTTCGTGTTGGTAGCGTTAATTATAATTATACTAGATATCAAGAATATGATACGATTGAATGTGGACATTTGTGCCTCAAGTTTCTTTCTCGACAATTGCATCACAAAGACAAATATACACTATATATATAGGGGTGAAATGACATGGAGAATTCAGTTGTCAATTTACCAGCACCATGGATGATAGCTTAACGTTGACCATATCCGGCTCGTCATCCATACTCGAGGCGCAATACTTTCCCCCCATCGAACTCTCGCCACACAAAAATTATACCCTCGGTCTCGTGGAATTGTCAACGTTCAACTCTATTCCCAATATTGACGTTGACCACGATAAAATTTACGTGGGAGATGAGGTGTTGACGATACCTACGGGTAGTTATGAACTAGAGGATATTGAGGCGTTTGTACAAGCAGAGCTCTCACGTAAAAACATCAAAATCAGCATTAAACCCAACAATAATACGCTACGCAGTGAGATCGAGTGTGATTGTGAGGTGAATTTTGAACCGAAAAATTCTATTGGACATCTACTAGGCTTCACCGCACGCAAATTGAAAGCCAATAAAAGACACGAATCCGATCTTCCAGTGGCCATTCTCAAAGTGAACGCCCTACGCGTTGAGTGCAACATTACCACCGGTGCCTATATTAACGGACAAAAAGTGCACACAATTCACGAATTCTTTCCATCCGTGCCACCGGGCTATAAGATCATTGAAGTTCCCTCCCACGTAATTTATCTGCCAATCACGAGTCGAACGATTGATGCGATACAGCTTCGCATAGTGGATCAGGACGGTGATTTGGTAAATTTCCGCGGTGAAGTAATCACCATACGCCTGCATATAAAGTCGTGATGGGTATTGTTTTCAACAGATCGTCCAATAACAATAAACGACCATGGATAAAATCGATCAGTCGTCGGCCAGCGCCCAAAGTGCTAACACCTCAAAATGTGCTACTCTTGAGGAATTTGGGTCTCAAAGTGCGTGGCGAAAACGTGTAAAAAATTATTTAGTCTGTGCTCTGTGCATCTGTTGCGTGAGATGGAAGAAGAAATCGTAAACATTCAGACACCCGTGGTCTTTGATGAATCCATCATCCATTGCGAGATTCACGCTCATCAGCCATATGCATCTTCAACCTTCAATAACAGCGATGAAATCCGTATTGCCATCCAACATCAAGACCTCTCCATCCTGCCAAGCAAGAGTTCCCTACACATATGTGGGAAATTATCCAAGCGTGATGGGATGCCAACCGCTGCTACAAGTCTCGTCAACAATGCCATTTGTCATTTGTTTGAGGAAGTGCGATATGAATTGAATGCCATAGAAATCGATCGTAATAAGAATGTCGGCATTACGAGTGTAATTAAGGGATATTCGTCTCTCTCACCTGCCAAGAGCTCTATGCTCGAGAACACTGGATGGCTCGACGTCGAAGAAACCAAGCAGATTGTAGATGTATCGGGAAACTTTGATGTCTGTCTACCGCTCAGCATGCTCCTCGGCTTTGCCGAAGATTATCGTAAAATTGTCGTAAATGCCAAGCATGAGTTGATTCTCACGAGATCAACGACCGACGACAGTGCCATCGTACAAACGGCCGCCGAAGACTACAAACTCGTATTGCATAAAATAGAATGGCTCGTACCGTATGTAACGGTCTCGGATCAACGAAAAATTCAGCTGTTAAAGTTTCTCGCCAAAGATGCACCAATCTCCATGAGTTTCCGAACATGGGAACTGTATGAATATCCGTTGCTGCCTGCGACCTCCAAGCACGTGTAGTCTGTGAAAACTTCAAATCAGCTGGAGAAGCCACGATATGTCATACTCGCGCTGCAGGCGGGACGGAAAAATACGAAACAACACAATGCGAGCCACTTTTATCATTGTAACATGAGTGATGTCAAACTATACCTCAACTCGCAATGTTATCCACATGGAAATTTGAATTTGAACATTAAACAAAATCAATATGCTCTACTCTACGAGATGTATGCAAACTTTCAGCAGACCTATTACAACAAAGAGGCTGAACCATGGCTGAGCAGGGTGGAATTTTTAGAAAAAGCCCCCCTCGTTTTCATTGACTGTTCAAAGCAAAACGATTCTCTCAAGTCCGGCCCTGTTGACGTGCGTCTTGAATTTGAATTGAAAAACAATATTCCGCCACAAACTTCGGCATACTGCATGATCCTTCATGATCGTATTGTCGAGTACAATCCAATCGGTGGTGGGGTTAAAAAATTGGTATAAAATCATGCTGACGATTCGCACCCGCATCAGTCAACATGGAGCTTATCGTCGATGTACAGGGCTTCAAGAGTCCCATCAACAAATTTGTCCTAAAGGAGATGTCCATCGTCAGACTCCTCGAGAAGGATGCTAAACCGCTGACGCTCGCCTTCGACGCACCATTTGCCTGGGACTCTCTACCGGCCAAGTACAAAATAACCAACAAGTGGTTGGAACGCAATTTCCATGGAATAGGGTGGGATCACAGCGGCATACCATACGAGGCAGCTAGAAAGACAATTCGACGAATCTTGCAAGGAGCTCCCACCATCTATGCGAAGGGATTCGAGAAATGCGCATGGCTATCAAGATTCACGGATGCCGCAACAAAAATCATCGATCTGGAGACTCTGGACTGTCCATCGCTGCAGAAGCTGCCGAAAATCACGAAATCCAAATGTCCCATCATTCCTTCAATACAAAATACAATTGCGCCGAAGCCAATGTAAAGTCGTTGAAAAGCTGGTTGAGTGTATACGGAGCGTGAGCGAGGGATTTTTTTTGAATGAATAAAAACATTTTGAACAAATATCGTTCTCTCCATTTATTTCCTATATCTACGGCGAATACAGTTTGACGTCATTTTTTTTTTTTTACATTATATTCGATGATCAAGTTTTTTTTTTTTTTACATTTTTAGATAGCACTAAGCGTTGAAAACTCTGCCATGATGACTGTGATGCAAACAGTATTTGCACTCTACGATGGTGATGATGCCAGCTGCCGCTGAACTCTTTGTTTCCACCGGGCCTTCACG
>OX632368.1:4562444-4631520 GCA_951751655.1 Ophion costatus
AAAAGGGAATTTAATGAACGCGATAATTTATTATTACCCAGTAATCGGTATACTTTACGACGCTCGTCGTCGTTTGACATTAATTTTCAGTTTTGGCCTTGGAGGGTATTCTTTGAATAAATGTTCCTTCACTTACAGAATGATGATTCGCCTCATGTCGAACGATGGCTTGTAGTCGGTTGTTCAACGGTTGTTGACGTCGTTCTCGTTGTTGTTTGGCAGGAATTTGAAAGTGTTGTTCCCTGTTGTCGCGTTGCTTTGGTTTGCTGTTATCGTGCGCGCTGTTGTTCCATTGTAGAAGGTGTTTGGTGAGTCTTCGTCCTTGGGTCGGTCTGGTATCGATGATCCTCGGGATCTGGTTGCTTCTGGACAGCTCTGTACGGTTGACTCGGGCGTTTGCTTACGCCCCACTTTTTCTTTTTATTTGTCTGGTTTGATGGCCGTTGATCGGATCACTTGTTGATCTCTTTTTCAGCATATGCTGCGTTCTGTTTATTTTATACGTTGGATAGAATATTTCGAGTAAATTGACACGGTGGGTTGTCGGGTGCTCGAGGGCGAGGGTATGTGGAGATTTTGCCCGTTCCGAGTAAATCTCCAACTAGGGATTTGGCAACTTGAACAACTTATATTTTATTTAAAATTAAGCAACAAAATTACAATTCTTTTTTATGCCGTGAGACCGACCGCTTCGGCTTCTGGCCGAAGACCGACTTTCGTTTGAACCTTTCGTCTAAGTGTTAGCTCGGGTTTTCGCAATCAATCGTTCGAGAACGTTCGAATCGTTCGATTGCGATTCAGCGATTTGTATCGCCAAAGTCACCTATGGAGGTGCTTCACTTGCCAAAACTGCCAGCGTTGCGCAGGGGCCTTTGGCCTCTCGATTTCGCAAATCAAATTTACTCGTTGCTATGGGTCTTAAGTTATGCGCTTAATATCGGGGCACAACCGTATTCGCAATATTTTTTTATTTTTTTGTACCATTTCTGAGAAAAATCACGTCTACACTTGGCAAGCGAAAAATAATTCTTCAACAAATTAGATCGGGCTACTAATTGTAAAATTATCACTACGATTACTAATTGTAAATAAGTACAATCATTATTACTTATGAGTATTTTTAGTAATACAAATTATTAGTAATTCATATGAAACACTCGAAATATTCGTGAAAAAATCGAATTTATTTCAAACAAAAATACAAGGAAAAATGGACCCACAATGGGACTAGCGTTAAGGCGTTACCCCCACTTGGGAGCGCAAAAAAGGCCTTTTTCATGAATTTTTTTAAAGAAAACTACAAAACTTTTTTAATCGATCAATATACCATCTTAAAGAACACATCTTGAAGAACTTTCAGTAATTTTTTTATTGAAAAATATTACATTGTTTAGTGGCAAATGGCCGTCAATGAAATAATGTTTTTATATACACGGTTTGCGATCCCCATTCATCGTCAGCTTATCGGGAACAGATCTATATCTTTTGTCCTTTTTGGAAATATATTTCGTACCGACCATAGGGATCGACGAATTCATACAGAACGGATATCATTATTCTAAAAACTATTTGTAATGTGCTGCATTGTTGTTCATTTCTATATCGTGTCAGTCGAAAGTCTCTATTGAAATTTACCGGTTCTGAGCCGCATTTACACTGAGCCGCATAACTGTTAAGATTTATTCTGTTACACATTAAGTCGCAGTGGCGGACCAAAAGGGGGATGGAGGGGGCGGCCCGCCCTGGGCCTCTTGTCCTGGGGGGTCTCCAAATCTCGAGAAGTCTTTTTTAGTCAAATTCCAACCAAGGCCGAAATTTGTTCAGTAAGGGACGGTTTGCGGTTGGAGGCCCCGTAAGCATGTAAAATATAAACATAGGTAGGTACATATCCACCTGTTATCAGGTCATGATAGTAATTGTCAATACAGCATAAATTTCTATCTACTTATACCCAGTGCCATAAAAATGGTGCGCGCCGCGCGGTGGGCCCCGCTCACTCTATGGTAGCTTTGGCGCGAAACATAAGTAATAGATCCGAATAATGATGAAATTATTTAATGATCTTGCGTGACGAAAATTACATACATACGTACTAAAAAAAACAACACGGGAAATCAACCAATCTCAACCTTACTATCGTAAAATTTCATTACGACTTGTAACTTGGTAGAAGCCAAAATAAAGGCATTAGCCGCGGCTCTTGCCAACTTATTTTGTTCTACCCACCATAAGCGGTTCTTTAAACCACCAGAAAACCTCGAATACCGTTTGATGTTACCGCTTACTGCTTAGCAAGTAAGCAACTACATCTGATGCACTTTCATAAAAAAATTATTAAGTATTTCAAAACATACTTCTTCAAGCAAATTGAACTCGATTCAGTTACTATACATATGGTTCCTATGGTCTATATTCATTCAAATCTATATACAGCCAAAACATTCTTCACAGAATCCCGATGGCGCTGGTAGGTATTTACAGAATCGTAGTGTTGCCTATCGTAGTGTTGCCTACACCATAAAAGCTGGCATACTTTGTGTCAAAGGGTCTTGTCATAGCAAAAAATAATGTATTATAAGTTTGCTTACATGTTACCAGTATTAGTGGAAAATTCACTAAGTTGGCATCACTGTTAGGCGCTGTGGGACTTTCCTGACCCTAGGTCTTACATACAGATCTGGAAACGGGGCACATTTCAATGATGCCCCGAGGCACCGTTACGAGATCCACTTTTTATTCGGCTCGCCGCCACATGCGCCGCTGCTATCGGAGGGTACCCCCACTCACGGTCTTCTGTGGTCGCATCCTTCGCCCCCACTTATTATTTCCCGTATTGTCATGTGAACGATAACCTCGGTCCGTGTGTCATCCATATTCTTAAAGCATTTCTTTTACGAACTCGAATATTGAACAACTAATCGGTAAAATTGCAAGCAAATTTACCGATATTTACACGAAAAATTGACGACTCTAAAAGAGGTGTCATTTATACGGCGCTTGACCGAGACAACATGCTGGCCACATTTCTATCTAATAATTGAAACACTAAATAACTCTAGATGCCAGATATAAACTGCTCGCACGTGTAAAATATTATAAAGACTCCGTTACGACAATAAAAACAACCGGTCACCGAATGTTTAGAGAATATATTCAGCATTGAACTTAGAAAAATGTGACTAGCATAAGAGTCTTCGTAGCCGCGACTTTTCAGAGAATGTGTCTATCAATCATTTTAGTCTTCAGTGCTGGGATTCTGTAACTCTCTAGCGATAATTATCGTTGTCGCTACTTTCCGATAGTTGTCGCTTGCAACGACATCGCTAACAGCGACAGTGATTCTGTAACTTGGGTTATAACGATTTTCATCGACGTAGAATGCATCACGGGCCATCGATAAAATTCGGTACAATATTCGATAGATGTGGCAACGTGACAAATTTTCACTACTCAAATTCTAGAGACTTTTGGTGATAATTGTAAATGGGCCTGCTTTTTCAATCCGAATAAACACAACACCATTGTTTTGTAGGAGTGACATACAGTAAACGAAGTTCAGAATTTACCGTGCCTGCGGAATTCTCTTTTCTTTGTTAGAATTAAGAATCAACGATATTATTTTTTTAAACGTTTTTCATGATGCAATAAGATGCATCAAATGAAACGCTGTAAATATAGCAATATAAGGTTAGACACATCTATACATTTTTTCAATAAACAATTGATTTATTCTATTTTCCAGGAAGAAGTGCTCGAGCATCTTCTGCACAATTATCAAGAATGCTTGATTTTTTTAAGCTCAATAAGGGTCTTGCGGAAGGCAGATTCCAGGTTATGAACGGAAAAAACGAGAGTCGAAAAAAATGAATGGAATTAGCAACGCACTTAAATACGATGAACGGTGCTTCGAAAAGTTCGGAACAGTGGCAAGTGGTATGGATAATCTAATCCTTATAGTTTTATAACATACAGTGGGTATAAAAAATATTTGTACATCTCACACGAAACTGTTGTTAATTTGGCCTTATTTTTGTGGTCGTGTTTCTCCAAGATTTTTTTAAACAGACCCCATGTATATTCACGATAAGTAATCGAACACCGAAAGTTTATAAAGTATTTTATTTTGTACGAACGACAATTTTTAAAAGATGACGTGTACAAATACTTTTTTTACCCACCGTAATCTTCACCGACTTATACATAGTTTAAACAATTCAGTAAAACATGTCTGCGATAATGGGGTTTTTAACTTATTCTAGGTATGGAGAGACGTAAAAAGCCGGACATCAATGAAGGCAAAAAATTTACGCAAAGCTCGAACAGCAACAGGCAACAAGACGATCACGACACCTGATTTAACAGAGTTCGAGTTGTCCGTCTTTGGAATCATAGGTTCAGATTACGTTAAAGGCAGCCCTGAATGCGCCGATAGTATAGCGGAAGAGGAGGTTTGTTAAAACTATTTTAACTTCATTCTCAACTAGGTATACATAAAAAAATATATTATTATTGAAAGGAGTCAACTATTAATTATAGGACTTGCAAAACAAACTTGAACGTGGTGAAACAGCTTTGTTGAAGTTGAAGCCGCAAGTACCCACGATTTGCACCGAAGCAAGCGCTTCAAAAAACGATACGAGCCTCACAGGTGGTAAAAAAATTGGCTTATTAATTGAAATAAGTTGAGATCGAAGTTATTTTTACATTCATCCTTCTATGATAGTGAATAAAACGGTGTAACTTGATAGTACATGCTTTTACAGATGACAATGATGAAAGTATGGAAGACGGCGCTGTAGCAGGACCCGAGTTTCTTGAAAGTGATGGTAGCAAAATATTAAAAGAACGCTTTTCAACACCACAGCAAAGTGCTTCCAATTTACAAGGTGGAAAACGAAAAATAGCCACCTATGCCGGAAAAGGCAACCCAGAATGTGAAACCACTCTTTCGCAAAGAAGTAAGTAAATTCCCACGGAAAGATGTTCTATACAGTCGAACCTCGACATAACGAAATCCTCGAACGATGAAGATTTGTCCATTCCCTTCCGATAGACATCCGAAACTTTGATACAACAACATAATAATATACATTGTGCTCTGATTGCTCATTGCTTGTATAAATTGCTCTAATTTAAACCTTCCTTTGTTTGAAAAATATCCCTATACTTATAGTACTAATATATATTTTTTTTAAAGAATATTTTGAAGAACACGATCTCGATATAAAGAACTTTCCTAGAGATTCGTTATATCGAGGTTCGACTTTACTACATGGAAATATGTACGAAATCGTACGAAAAATGTGTACTGGCTCATTTATTGGAAAAATTACGATAAAATGATATATGTAAATGACAGAAGTTTAGACCCGCTCACGTTATTTATATTATCAAAATGTTTATGAATTGCAGCCAAGCGTTCGAAACTGGCAGAGACACTTCAGTCGACACGGGAACACTTTCGTGCCATTTCTCAAGGACAAACTGATGCTATGATGGTAAAATAAATTCTTAAATCCAATATTGATTAATCTATCGTCAGCTGCTATTGTAATTTTCAAGGTACACTACATGCTCAAATCGATAGGACTTACGGTGTAAAGCAAATCTATATAACGGCGTTCGTATACACTGTTACAGATACTCGCGAATGCAGCTAAAACCCAAACGGAAGCATCGATGATGACTGCTGTAGCCATTACAGAAATAGCTAAAGGCGTTAAAAAGCTAGCTGATGCTGTGACGATGCAAGCTGAGAACGAGGCAACGAGAATACCAATTTTAGGTAGTGGAAGTTTTGGAGAACATACTGCCGACTTATCTTCAGGAATGAAATAGACATTTACTAAGTGAAAAAAAATATTGCTTTTATTTGTAGGCCAAAAATTAATAGCAAATTCACTATATTTGATACTTAATCTTGATTTGATCTTAATTTCATACTTAAGATACGTGATGTAAGTTTTGATATATTAATAGACGTAAGTTACCTCGGAGATAATTCGGACAAAAACAAAACGACTGAAAAAAACAAACCAAAGCTACAAATAAGAATAAACTATATTTCATTGTTATTTTCAGAAAAGTGTTTTATAAAATATACCAGTACGTTGAAATTTTATGATGACAATAATTATTATGTGACCTATTTGAAAATAATTTTTCAAAAATCGAAGTTCTTATACCCTGGACTTTACGGTAACATGAAACCTTCTTGAAGCCCCATTCTCACCTTAAATATAAAATGTAACTGTTTTTACATAGCATTGATTTTTCGGGCAACCGAAAGTTGTAATGAATATAGATGTGATATATATATACAATATTAAAACATCACGTTTTATAAATCGACACACTCAGAAAAGTAGTTCATTAGCTTTTATTTCTTACACTGCGTCCCCTGTACAGTATAAATGCTTGAACTCAGAACGAACAATGATCATAACGAAGTGAGAAAAGGAAAGTAATCTGTTACATACATCTTAAAAATGATATGAGATGCACTTTAAACATTGAATTCGGGATGGTTTCCTAGCTGTTGGCTGTCAAGAATGATCGGAAGAATTTTTTTTTAATACGAAGGGTTTTGTACGTTTCAAATTTTAATCGTTTGCCATTTTAATCTGATGAATATAGTTACTTCGATAAATCATTCTTTGAATTGCACGAATATCCTGAAGTGGTTCATTTAATTGACAATTATTAATAATTTAGAATTGTGAAACGAGGCATTCACAAATTCGAGTATACAAATTTAAATATTTACAATAATGGCCGACGGTGGAAAAATCACGCACCAAATCTTTCTGCTATTAAACGGTCTTGAATCCATTGTGCAACAGCAAATGGTCGCACATTTTCATCATTGTTATTATCATTGCAATTAATAATGGCAGCTATATATGCTGCATTTTCTATTCGATCTTCATCCACCATCAAGACAGGATCATTTAGCAAGCCGTTAGCTTGTCGCATATTATGGAGCATTGCACAGGCATGTACAATGCATCCTGCAAATCCGGGCTGATATTGTAGAGCTCTATGTTTGGAATGGCATCTCCAGGTGCCTTTTAGTACACAAAATAACCGTTCAATGCAATTCCTGGCACTGCATACTGCTTCATTATGTGCAAATCGAGGCGTGCCTTCAGGTTCATTAGGCAGAGGCGTCAATAACCAAGGTTCCAATGGATATCCGAAATCACCTGTATAAACATCGATTAATTACTCATCAGTAATAGAGCTAGGGGGATTCTAACTCACATTTTGGGGGGAGGGAGAGGGGTAGAGAGAGAGAGGGGGAGAGGGGGAGGGTGGGGGAAGCGAGGGGGTTGGAGCGAGGGGGGGGGGCAGGGAGCGAGGGGGATCGAGCGTGCGCGCTTGCGCGCTCGTGTGTGTGTGTGTGTGCGTGTGTGTGTGTGCGTGCGTGTGTGCGTGCGTGTGCGTGGGTGTGCGTGCGTGTACGTGTGTGTGTGTGTGTGCATGCGGGTGCGTGCGTGCGTGCGTGCGTGTGCGTGTGCGTGGGTATGCATGCGCGCGTGTGTGTGTGTGTGTGTGTGTGTGTGCGTGCGTGCGTGCGTGCGTGCGTGGCGGCCTTTCAAAGCCCCCTAATTTATGACATGCTGCTGGTGCCATTCCAAAAGACAATGTCAAGATGTTTCCGCCCCGTCTCAAAGCTCGCCGACACTCGAAATAGGTCGTGACAGGTTTCTTGGAAAAGCGTGCATGCGTGCGTGCGTGTGTGACAACTATATATGGGTCGGAAAATTTTCGGTAATAAGAAAACGGTAGGCGCCACATGGGTGGTCTTTATTTATGACATGCAGCTGCCCTGCTTCTATCCCGAAGACAATGTCAATTGCATCCGCCCCGTCTCAAAGCTCGCCGACACTCGAAACACGTCCTGACAGGTTCCTCGGGGAAACTGGAAGCTTTAGGGATCTATCGTCAAGGGCCGTTGGCGCCGATGGACCACTTGAGCTGCAGCTGCACTCTTGAAAAAAGAAGTCTCATCGATGTCTCGGGTTCATTCCGAGATATAACGTCAACATGTTCGCATGTGCGAGTATGTACGCAGTACATCCAGCCAAGCACCCCCTGGACTTCACTAAAAACGAGCTCGAACAGGTTCCAAAGGTTTTGCTCCTAAAATATTGGGGTGAATATGTGGGCTTATTGTGGGATCGTTTGCCGGAACATCATCAGAACGACACTGAAGTGATATCATATCTTCCATACATGGAGCATCATAATAGGCCACAGATGAAGGATCACATTGATGGTCCCCCACCGCAACGTTGGGACTGTGAAAAGTGTTGCGAGGGGGGAAATTCCGTACGTGCGGGGTTCTTCGAACGTGTTTGAACCTGTTACGCATGCCTATGATTGGATAAGTGGGGAAAAGTTTTTAAAATCTGAGCGGAGGGGATACAAGGGAGCTTATGATTTCGTGGACCAAGCTCAGACTAACTATTCCACCGCACCATCAACTTCTCCGAAAAGAACTTTGAAAAAGAGTGAAAATGGATCTCTCAAATATCAACAAAGTCAGCCTGATGGCGGAATTCCTCCCAACGAAGAAGCTGTCAGAACTCCATGTCCATTCGGATCATCAAATCACGGACATGAGAGCTGTACAGACAAAGTTTGGAAAACGCTACATCGTGGACGTTGCAAATGAGTTTGCCGTCTTCTTGCCAGCGCGGCTGGTAAAGGCCTTCGATCAAGATCTGAAAATGTTCGAGAGTATGCTGCAACTGGCGCGCAATGATCGACTCTACATGAAGTACATTGGTGGAAAATACAACAGCGTCAAGTTCCATCGAGTCTGAGTATGGTGGAAAAGAACGCTCGTGAAGGCCCGGTGGAAACAACGAGTTCAGCGGTAGCTGGCATCGTCACCATCGTAGAGTGCAACGACTGTTTGCATCAAAGTCATCATTGCAGAGTTTCCAACGCTTAGTGCTATGTATAGATGTACAAAAAAAACTTTTTCATCCAATATAATGTAAAAAAAATGTCGTCAAACTGTATTCGCCGTAGATATAGGAAATAAATGGAGGGAACGATATTTGTTCAAAATGTTTTTATTCATTTAAAAAAAATCCCTCGCTCACACAACGCTTCGTACACAGAGAGCCAGCTTTTCAACGACTTTACATTCGCTTCGGCGCAATTGTACTTTGTATTGAAGGAATGATGGGGACATTTAACGTTTGCGCTTTTCGGCAACTTCTGCAGCGAGGGCCAGTCCAGAGTCTCCAGCTCGAAGACTTTTGTTGCGGCATCCGTGAATCTTGATAGCCATGCGCATTTCTCGAATCCCTTCGCATAGATGGCGGGAGCTCCTTGCAAGATTCGGCGAATTGTCTTTCTAGCTGCCTCGTATGGTATGCCGCTGTGATCCCAGCGTATTCCATGGAAATTGCGTTCCAACCAATTGTTTGTCATTTTGAACTTGGCCGGTAGAGAGTCCCATGCAAATGGTACGTCGAAGGCGAGCGTCAACGGTTCAGCATCCTTGTCGAGGAGTCTGACGATGGACGTCTCCTTTAGGACAAATTTGTTGATGGGACTCTCGAAGCCCTGTACATCGACAATAAAAGCTCCATGTTGACTGATGCGGGTGCGAATCATCGGCATGATTTTATACCAATTGTTTAACCCCACCACTGATTGGATTGTACTCGACAATACGATCATGAAGGATCATGCAGTATACCGAAGTTTGCGGTGAAATATTGTTTTTCAATTCAAATTCAAGACGCACGTCAACAGGGCCGTCCTTGAGCGAATCGTTTTGCTTTGAACAGTCAATGAAATGAGGAGGGCTTTTTCTAAAAATTCCACCCTGCTCAGCCATGGTACAGCCCCTTTATTGTAATAGGTCTGTTGAAAGTTTGCATACATCTCGTAGAGTAGAGCATATAGATGTTGTTCAATGTTTAAATTCAAATTTCCATATGGAAAACATTGCGAGTTGAGGTATATTTTGACATCGCTCATGTGACAATGATCAAAGTGGCTCGCATTTTGTTCTTTCTTATTCTTCCGCCCCGTCTGCAGCGTGAGTGTGACATATCATGGCTTCTCCAGCTGATTCGCGGTTTTCACAGACTACACGTGCTTAGAAGTCGCAGGCAGCAATGGACATTCATGCAGTTCCTATGTTCGGAAACTCATGGAAATTGGGGCGTATTTGGCGAGGAACTTCAACGATTGAATTTTTCGCTGATCCAAGACTGTTACATACGGTGCGAGCCGTTCTATTTTATGCAATGAGAGTTTGGAGTCTTCGCTCTTAAGATCCATAGGAATATCCACGGCTACACAACACAACGAAATATTCATGGATCGCACAAGTTGCCATCCCAGCTGGAGAAACAAAAATATGTCATTTTAGCGGCACAGACTGGTGAAAAGAATTATATGGCAAAGGACGGTTCATTATTTGTCGACTGCGAACTCACCAGAGTTAAACTTTATCTCAATTCGGAATTCTATCCTCACGATGGATCGAATTTGGACTTCGACTAAAAAAAAAGTTTCGCCATTTTGTTCAATATGTACTCTCGATTTCGTAAATATCATTACGACTGTAATAGTGATCATTTTTTTGCTAACCATCGCCAAGTTTTATTGTAGCGGCCCTCTCACGGTTGATGATTGATCGCAATCAGAATGAGCCTGTAAACAAATGCTACTGTAGATGCGTGAATAGAGTTCGAATGCAAGGAAGATTGCAGTAGGAAGGAAGATTGCGAAGTGCAGTACTTCGTGATGTCAGCATAATCGGATATCGGTTTGTACAACTGAATATAATATTTTTTTTTCGAATGTGAAACTAATTTTTTTTGTATAGAATTGGATTGAAAATAAATTAATATAATCGCACAATGATGGTCGAAGACATTCAGCAGTGTATGTTCAACAGACGTTCGAGAGCCGTTTGTTGGAAGTTTGCGAGGCGTTGAAAAACATTCATCAGCCGTTTGAAGACATTTATGACGGGTTCAAAGAGTTTCAAAAGACTTTTCACGACGTTCATGAGAAGTTTGAAGATGTTCGTGAGACGTTCAAGAGACTTTTGAAAACGTTCATAGGACGTTTGAAGGCATTGGCGAGAGGTTCGAAGACGTTCAGACTTTCGAAGGCATTCAAGAGATCTTGGATGATATTCATAATACGTTTGAAGACATCGGAGGGGTTCGCAGACGTTTGAGAGACTTTCAAAGACATTCACGAGGGGCTTCAAGCCACGCAAGGAACTTTTGAATACGTTCAAGAGACTTTCGATGACATGCATAATACGTTCGAAGGCATTGGCGAGAGGTTCGCAGACGCTCAGAGACTTTCGAAGACATTCAAGAGATCGTTGACGATAATTATAATACGTTTGAAGACATCGATGAGGGGTTCGAAGACGCTTAAGAGACTTTCAAAGACATTCACGAGGGGCTTCAAGCCATGCAAGAAACTTTTGAATACATTCAAGAGACTTTCGACGACATTCATAATACGTTTGAAGACATTCGTGAGGGATTCGAAGACGTTGAGAGACTTTCGAAGACGTTCAAGATATCTTTGACGATACTCATAATACATTTGAAGAGATCGATGAGGGGTCCGATGTTGAAGAGACTTTCAAAGACATTCACGAGGGGCTTCAAGACATGCAAGAAACTTTTGAATACGTTCAAGAGACTTTCTACGACGATCATGAGACGTTTCAAGATGTTTGTGAGACGTTTAAGAGTCTTTCGAAAACATTCACGAGACTTTCGACGACATTCACAATACGTTCGAAAACATTTATGAGAGATTCGAAAACGCTTAAGAGAGACTTTTAAGGACATTCACAAGGATTCGAAGAGTTTCAGGATACTTTCTACGACGTCCATGAGATGTTTGAAGATGTTCGTGAGACGTTCAAGAGACTTTCGAAAACGTTCATATGACGTTTGAAGATATTCATGAGGCATTCGAAGACGTTCAGAGACTTTCGAAGGCGCTCAAGAGATCTTTGACGATATTCATAATACGTTTGAAGACATCGATGAGGGGTTCGGAGACGTTTAAGAGACTTTGAAAGACATTCAGGAGGGGCTTCAAGACATGCAAGAAACTTTTGAATACGTTCAAGAGACTTTCGCCGACGTTGATGAGACGTTTGAAGAGGTTTGTGAGACGTTTAAGATTTTTTCGAAAACGTTCACGAGACTTTCGACGACATACATAATACGTTTGAAGACATTCATGAGAGATTCGAAAACGCTTACGGGACTTTCAAAGATATTCACGATGGGTTTGTCGACATTCAAGACACTTTCGAACAGGTTCAAGAGTCTCTCAACGACATTCACAATACGTTTAACGATATTCATGAGGGGCTTGAAGACTCGTAAGAGAGACTTTCAGAGACATTCGCGAGGGGTTCGAAGAGTTTCAAAAGACTTTTTACGACGTTCATGAGACGTTTGAAGATGTTCGTGAGACGTTAAAGAGACTTTCGAAACCGGTCATAAGACGTTTAAAGGCATTCACAAGAGGTTCGAAGACGTTTAAGAGACTTTCAAAGACATTTACGAGGGGTTTGAAGACGTCCAAGAAACTTTCGAATACGTACAAGAGATTTGCGACGACATTCATAATACGTTTGAAGGCATTCATGAGGGATACGAAAACGCTTAAGAGACTTCCAAAGATATTCATTAGGGGTTTGTCGACATCCAAGGCACTTTCGAACACGTTCAAGAGACTTTCAATGACATTCATAATTGGTTTGACCACATTCAATGAGGGGCTTGAAGACTCTTGAGAGAGACTTTCAAATACATTCACGGGGGGTTCGAAGCGTTTCAAGAGACTATCTACAACGTTCATAAGACATTTGAAGATGTTCGTGAGACGTTCAAGAGACTTTCGAAAACGTTCACGAGGTTTTCGACGACATTTATAATAAGTTCAAAGATATTCATGAGGGATTCTAAGACGCTTAAGAGACTTTCAAAGATATCCACGAGGGGTTTGTTGACGTCCAAGAAGCTTCGAACACGTTCAGGAGACTTTCAACGGTATTCATAATACGTTTGACGACATTCACGAGGGGTTCGAAGACGCTTAAGAGAGACTTTCAAGGACATTTACGAGGGGTTTGTCGACATCCAAGACACTTTCGAACACGTTCATGAGACTTTCGACGACATTCATAAAACGTTTGAAGGCATTCATGGGGGGTTCGAAGATGCTTAAGAGACTTTCGAATATATGCACAAGTGGTTTGAATACGCTCAAGAGACCTTCTAGTTTATAATGCGATCTTCGACGGCATCCAAAAACCGAAGATATTCATGACATTTGAGTTTTGCTGGAATTGTGTGGGTTTGTTTGGAATCTTCACCCAAACAATTCCAGCAAAACTCAAATGTCTCAAAAATCTTCGTCTTATGGATGCCGTCGAAGATCGCATTATAAACTAGAAGGTCTCTTGAGCGTATTCAAACCACTTGTGCATATATTCGAAAGTCTCTTACGCATCTTCGAACCCCCCATGAATGTCTTTAAACGTTTTATGAATGTCGTCGAAAGTCTCGTGAACGTGTTCGAAAATGTCTTGGATGTCGACACACCCCTCGTAAATGTCCTTGGAAGTCTCTCTTAAGCGTCTTCGAACCCCTCGTGAATGTCGTCCAACGTATTATGAATACCGTTGAAAGTCTCCTGAACGTGTTCGAAAGTTTCTTGGACTTCAACAAACTCCTCGTGGATATTTTTGAAAGTCTCTTACGCGTCTTAGAATCCCTCATGAATATCTTCGAACTTATTATAAATGTCGTCGAAAGCCTCGTGAACGTTTTCGAAAGTCTCTTGAACGTCTCACGAACATCTTCAAATGTCTCATGAACGTTGTAGAAAGTCTCTTGAAACGCTTCGAACCCCCCGTGAATGTCTTTGAAAGTCTCTCTTAAGAGTCTTCAAGCCCCTCATTGAATGTCGTCAAACGAATTATGAATGTCGTTGAAAGTCTCTTGAACGTGTTCGAAAGTGTCTTGGATGTCGACAAACCCCTCGTGAATATCTTTGGAAGTTTCTTAAGCGTTTTCGTATCCCTCATGAATGCCTTCAAACGGATTATGAATGTCGCCGAAAATCTCTTGTACGTATTCGAAAGTTTCTTGGACATCGTCAAACCCCTCGCGAATGTCTTTGAAAGTCTCTTAAACGTCTTCGAACCTCTTATGAATGCCATTAAACGTCTCATAACCGTTTTCGAAAGTCTCTTTAACGTCTTACGAACATCTTCAAATGTCTCATGAACGTCGTAAAACGTCATTTGAAACTCCTCGAACCCCTCGCGAGTGTTTTTGAAAGTCTCTCTTACGAGTCTTCAAGCCCTTCATGAATGTCGTCAAACGTATTATGAATGTCGTTGACAGACTCTTGAACGTGTTCAAAAGTGTCTTGAATGTCGACAAACCCATCGTGAATATCTTTGAAAGTCTCTTTAGCGTTTTCGAATCTCTCATGAATGTCTTCAAACGTATTATGTATGTCGTCGAAAGTCTCGTGAAAGTTTTCGAAAAAATCTTAAACGTCTCACAAACCTCTTCAAACGTCTCATGAACGTCGGCGAAAGTCTCTTGAACGTATTCAAAAGTTTCTTGCATGCCTTGAAGCCCCTCGTGAATGTCTTTGAAAGTCTCTTAAACGTCTCCGAACCCCTCATCGATGTCTTCAAACGTATTATGAATATCGTAAAGATCTCTTGAACGTCTTCGAAAGTCTCTGAACGTCTTCGAATGCCTCATGAATGTCTTCAAACGTCATAATGAACGTTTTCGAAAGTCTCTTGAACGTCTCACGAACATCTTCAAACGTCTCATGGACGTCGTAGAAACTCTCCTGAAACTCTTCGAACCCTTGTGAATGTCTTTGAAAGTCTCTCTTAAGCGTTTTCGAATCTCTCATGAATATTTTCGAACGTATTGTAAATGTCGTCGAAAGTCTCGTGAACGTTTCGAAAGACTCTTAAACGTCTCACGAACATCTTGAAACGTCTCATGAGCGTCGTAGAAAGTCTCTTGAACGTATTGAAAAGTTTCTTGCATGTCTTGAAGCCCCTCGTGAATGTCTTTGAAAGTCTCTTAAACGTCTTCGAACCCCTCATCGATGTCTTCAATCGTATTATGAATAGCGTCAACGATCTCTTGAACGTCTTCGAAAGTCTCTGAACGTCTTCGAATCCCTCATGAATGTCTTCAAGCGTATTATGCATGTCGTCGAAAGTCTCTTGAATGTATTCGAAAGTTTCTTGCATGGCTTGAAGCCCCTCGTGAATGACTTTGGAAGTCTCTGAAGCGTCTTCGTACCCCTCATCGATGCCTTCAAACGTATTATGAATATCGTCAAAGATCTCTTGAATGTCTGCGAAAGTCTCTGACCGTCTTCGAACCTCTCGCCAATGCCTTCAAACGTATTATGCATGTCGTCGAAAGTCTCTTGAACGTATTCAAAAGTTTCTTGCATGGCTTGAAGCCCCTCGTGAATGTCATTGAAAGTCTCTTAAACGTCTTCGAACTCCTCATCGATGTCGTCAAACGTATTATGAATATCGTCAAAGATCTCCTGAATGCCATCGAAAGTCCGAATGTCTTCGAACCTCTCGCCAATGCCTTCAAACGTCCTATGAGCGTTTTCAAAAGTCTCTTGAACGTCTCACGAACATCTTCAAACTTCTCATGAACGTCGTAAAAAGTCTCTTGAAACTCTTTGAACCCCTCATGCATGTCTTCAAACGGCTTATGAATGTTTTTGAACGCCTCGCAAACTTCCAACAAACGGCTCTCGAACATCTGTCGAACATACTCTGCTGAATGTCTTCGACCATGATTGTGCGATAATATCAATATATTTTCAATCAAATTCCATACAAAAAAAAAATGAGTTCCACATTCGAAAAAAAAAATTATATTCAGTTGTACAAACCGATATCAGATTATGCTGACATCACGAAGTACTGCACTTCGCAATCTTCCTTCCTACTGCAATCGTCCTTGCATTCGAACTCTATTCACGCATCTACAGTAGCATTTGTTTACAGGCTCATTCTGATGGCGATCAATCATCAACCGTGAGAGGGCCGCTACATTAAAACTCGGCGATGGTTAGCAAAGAACAATCACTATTACAGTCGTAATGACATTTTCGAAATCGAGAGTACATATTGAACAAAATGGCGAAACTTTATTTTTAGGCGAAGCCCAAATTCGATCCATCGTGAGGATAGAATTCCGAATTGAGATAAAGTTTAACTCTGGTGAGTTCGCAGTCGACAAATAATGAAATGTCCTTTGCCAGATGATATTTACGAAATCGAGAGTACATATTGAACAAAATGGCGAAACTTTATTTTTAGTCGAAGCCCAAATTCGATCCATCGTGAGGATAGAATTCCGAATTGAGATAAAGTTTAACTCTGGTGAGTTCGCAGTCGACAAATAATGAAATGTCCTTTGCCAGATAATTGTTTTCACCAGTCTGTGCCGCAAAAATGACATATTTTTGTTTCTCCAGCTGGGATGGCAACTTGTGCGATCCATGAATATTTCGTTGTGTTGTGTAGCCGTGGATACTCCTATGGAACCCAAGAGCGAAGACTGCAAACTCGTATTGCATAAAATAGAACGGCTCGCAGCGTATGTAACAGTCTCGGATCAGCGAAAAATTCAACCGTTAAAGTTCCTCGCCAAATAGGCCTCAATCTCCATGAGTTTCCGAACATAGGAACTGCATGAATGTCCATTGCTGCCTGCGACCTCTAAGCACGTGTAGTCTGTGAAAACCGCGAGTCAGCTGGAGAAGCCATGATATGTCATACTCACGCTGCAGACGGGGCGGAAGAATAAGAAAGAACAAAATGCGAGCCACTCTGATCATTGTCACATGAGCGATGTCTAACTATACCTCAACTCGCAATGTTTTCCATATGGAAATTTGAATTGAAACATTGAACAAAATCTATATGCTCTACTCTACGAGATGTATGCAAATTTTCAGCAGACCTATTACAATAAAGAGGCTGAACCATGGCTGAGCAGGGTGGAATTTTTAAAAAAAGCCTTCCTCGTGTCATTGACTGTTCAAAGCAAAACGATTCGCTCAAGGACGGCCCTGTTGACGTGCGTCTTGAATTTGAATTCAAATACAATATTTCACCACATACTTCGGCATACTGCATGATCCTTCATGATCGTATTCTCGAGTACAATCCAATCAGTGGTGGGGTTAAAAAATTGGTATAAAATCATGCCGATGATTCGCACCCGCATCAGTCAACATGGAGCTTATCGTCGATGTACAGGGCTTCCAGAGTCCCATAAACAAATTTGTCCTAAACGAGATGTCCATCGTCAGACTCCTCAACAAGGATGCTGAACCGTAGACGCTCGCCTTCGACGCACCATTTGCATGGGACTCTCTACCGGCCAAGTACAAAATGACAAACAATTGGATGGAACGCAATTTCCATGGAATACGCTGGGATCACAGCGGCATACCATACGAGGCAGCTAGAAAGACAATTCGACGAATCTTGCAAGGAGCTCCCGCCATCTATGCGAAGGGAATCGAGAAATGCACATGGCTATCAAGATTCACGGATACCGCAACAAATGTCATCGATCTGGAGAGTCTGGACTGTCCCTCGCTGCAGAAGTTGCCGAAAATCGCAAACGTTAAATGTCCCCATCATTCCTTCAATACAAAATACAATTGCGCCGAAGCGAATGTAAAGTCGTTGAAAAGCTGGCTCTCTGTGTACGAAGCGTTGTGTGAGGGAGGGATTCTTCTAAAATGAATAAAAACATTTTGAACAAATATCGTTCTCTCCATTTATTTCGTATATCTACGGCGAATTCAGTTTGACGACATTTTCTTTGTACATTATATTCGATGAAAAAGTTTTTTTTGTACATTTTTACATGGCACTAATTGTAAGCGTTGAAAACTCTGTGATAATGACTATGATGCAACCAGTCGTTGCACTCTACGATGGTGACGATGCCAGCTGCCGCTGAACTTGTTGTTTCCACCGGGCCTTCACGAGCGTTCTTTTCCATCATACTCAGACTCGAGCGTCGAAAACTCTACGATGATGATGATGACTGTGATGCAAACAGTCCTTGCACTCTACGATGGTGATGATGCTGGCTACTGTTGAACTCGTTGTTTCCGTCGGGCCTTCACGAGCGTTCTTTTCCACCATACTCAGACTTGATGGATCTCGACGCTGTTGTATTTTCCACCAATGTACTTCATGTACAGTTGATCATTGCGCGCTAGTTGCAGCATATTCTCGAACATTTTTAGATCTTGATCGAAGGCCTTTACCAGCCGCGCTGGCAAGAAGACGGCAAACTCATTGGCAGCGTCCACGATGTAGCGTTTTCCAAACTTGGTGTGTACAGCTCTCATGTCCGTGATTTGATGATCCGAATGGACGTGGAGTTCTGACAGCTTCTTCGTTGGGAGGAATTCCGCCATCAGGCTGACTTTGTTGATATTTGTGAGATCCATTTTCACTCTTTTTCAAAGTTCTTTTCGGAGAAGTTGATGGTGCGGTAGAATAGTGTAGTCTGAGCTTGGTCCACGAAATTATAAGCTCCCTCGTATCCCCTCCGCTCAGATTTTAAAAACTTTTCCCCACTTATCCAATCATCGGCATGTGTAACAGGTTCAAACACGTTCGAAGAACCCCGCACGTACGGAATTTCCCCCCTCGTAACACTTTTCACGGTCCCGCCGTTGCGGTGGGGGACCATCAATGTGATCCTTCATCTGTGGCGTATTATGATGCTCCATGCATGGAAGATATGATATCACTTCACTGTCGTTCTGATGATGTTCCGGCAAACGATCCCACAAGAAGCCCCATATTTACCCCAATATTTTAGGAGCAAAACCTTTGGAACCTGTTCGAGCTCGTTTTTAGTGAAGTCCAGGGGGTGCTTGGCTGGGTGTACTGCGTACATACTCGCACATGCGAACATCTTGACGTTATATCTCGGAATGAACCGGAGACCTCGATGAGACTTCTTTTTTCAAGAGTGCAGCTGCAGCTCAAGTGGTCCATCGGCGCCAACGGCCCTTGACGATAGATCCCTAAAGCTTGCAGTTTCCCCGCGGAACCTGTCGGGACGTGTTTCGAGTGTCGGCGAGCTTTGAGACGGGGCGGATGCAATTGACATTGTCTTCGAGATACAAGCAGGGCAGCTGCATGTCATAAATAAAGACCACCCATGTGGCGCCTACCGTTTTCTTATTACCGAAAATTTTCCGACCCATATATGGTTGTCACACACGCACGCACGCATGCACGCTTTTCCAAGAAACCTGTCAGGACCTATTTCGAGTGTCGGCGAGCTTTGAGATGGGGCGGAGACATCTTGACATTGTCTTTTGGAATGGCACCAGCAGCAAGTCATAAAATAGGGGGCTTTGAAAGGCCGCCACGCACGCACGCACGCACGCACGCACGCACGCACGCACACACACACACACACACACACACACACACACACACACACACACACACCCACACCCACACCCACACCCACACACACACACACACACACACACACACACACACACACACACACACACACACACACACACACACACACACACACACACACACACACACACACACACACACACACACACACACACACACACACACACACACACACACACACACACACACACACACACACACACACACGCACACACACACACACGCACGCACGCACGCACGCACGCACGCACGCACGCACGCACACCCATGCTCGCACGCACGCACGCACGCACCCGCACGCATCCGCACGCGCGCACAGACATACACACACACACGCTCGCGCGCACGACCCTCTCGCCCCCCCTCCCCCGCGCTCCCTCTCACTTCCTCCCCCTCTCTCCCTCCCCCCGACAAGTGAGTAAGAATCCCCCTAGCTCTACTACTCTCACCGGCTTCGAGATCCAACGTATTACACTATTTCAGGCTACTAAATATGATAACACATTAGAAATATGGTGTGAAATTTCTTTACCAATGAGATACGTTCTCCGTTCATCGCGATTATACGCTCGTTCCATAACGCGGCGCGCTGCAGAAGAAGCCCATATATTAGCATCGTGTCGTGCTCCCGGATACCTAGCATTAACGTTCAAAATCTTCAACTTTGGATCACATATCTGGATATTAAATAATTACATTAAGTCTGGTGGTGCTCATGCTATACTGTCCACGCATAAATGTATGAAGGTATGAAAGAGCACCATTTGCACGTTCACCGAATGATATCCGTGATGATTGATATACGCCTCGTCGTGATTTTTGGGAGCGCATATTGCGATATGCGTCCAATCTACAGCTCCCATAGCACCTGAAAACGGTTGCTCTGCATTCAAAAATACTTCCCTCGCAATTTCTCTGGCTTGTGGCGTCATTGGAAACTGTACCCATTGTGTGAATATCAAATCATTGATGGCATCAGTAACCTAGTGCAACCACCTACTGACCGATGATTGACTCATCGTAATACACCATTGCTCGCCTACCGGACGTTGAAAGCGGCCGGTTGCATAGAACCTCACTGCTGATAATACCTGTAAGAGATAATTGGGCGCATTGATAGTACTATTGGATAATAGAATAATATGGTATTACGTCCCGTGCATACAGTTTGTATTTCTTCCGTACTTGTTTTTCGGCAGACAGTCCTGTGATCCTTGTACGCTTCATTTGTGGTTCTAATATGTCTATGAGATCTGATATGAATGTAGGGCTTAAGCGATACCGCTCCATAAATTCGATATCTGTTAAATCGAATGGATCTTGTATTTCTCGTAATTCGGCTCGATATAACCTGCGCTCTACTCGTTGAAGACGTGCTTCTATATTCATTAAATCTATTGCAACTTAACCATCAGCCATTCTGGAACATAATTTAAAAAGTATATTTTATTTAAAGGAAATATTCCTAAGGACTCAATCACATTGAAAAGCAGTCCTAGTGAAAAACTTTGAGGTTAGTTACTTTCAGTTTGCAGTGCATTTGCGTGCACTGTGAATTCAAGCTAATCTCAAAATCACAACACGAGCGGATTACAATACATTTTAATGTTTATACATTACAATTTTTTGTTGAGATGTAAAAATAATGAATTTATTGAAAAAGCATGTCTATTAAGAATCGTGACAGCCTTTTCATGCAAACGACTATGATTTACTTAAATGATTTTCAACGTTGCTTTGTAGAATATACTCCAAGATTGAGAAAGTTTTGAACTCTTGTAAAACCCGTTCACAGAAATTCGCTAAATATCTGTCTCACACCATTATCTTTAGATATTATTAAACGATTCGATTCTCGTTCAGGGTACAATGGTTTTCGCAATTGAAACGACAAGTTGCGATTTGCACTGGATTTCTCTCGAGGCCACGCAGAAACTCGGGGAGTCAAACCATACAGAATCATATTTGATGCATGTGTATGTATGGAATATCGCTAACCGGGCAGCGAGGCTTTAAAAGGCCGTCGCTAGCTTAGCGACAGTTTTCGGAACTTAACGTTATGACGTACGCCTACATGTCGATAATTGATCTGTACAGAATAGCTCTTAATGACATTTGTCGATATGGACCGCTAGCGACAGCGAAAATCGTCGCTAAAACGTTAGAGAAATACGCCACAGTAAGCTTATAATTCGTTCATTTAGTTTTTTATTCGCATCCTCATAAAATATTCGGGGGTAAAGTCGACGGCGCATGTGCCTCGATCGGGAGAGTAAGAGAGACAGACAGAAGCTATTCTGTCCTTGTCACACACGTACCCGCCAACAACAATGCCACGTAGTGGCAAAGAAAAATGTAAAGGAAAGTGGATCGGCTTAGCGCGCCTACCATATCGTGGCCGTTTCCAAACCTGTATCAAAGAACATATATTACATGTTACATATATTACACGGAAGCACAGGTGCTGTGTTAGGCTTGGCACAGAAAATGTAGTATATATTTCCGCCAGTAGACTGCGCGGCGACGTATCGGTGCTACACACAATCAAAGAACATATTCCTTAGATGAGTACATGTACATCGATACAGCAGCGCTTTAGGGGGCTCGGGTGATAACTTACAAGGGGACAGTACGGCAGTCGGATTTTTGTAATTTTTCGTACTCATGGTACGCGAAGTTCAGAGCTCGAATATTAATATCCCAAAGCAGTTTGACGCCATATTCAGAAATTTTCGAGAAAATTGATTTTGAAGTTTTCGAGCGCACGCTTATCCCACAAAGATGCAACGATATTCGAACCGGGCTCGTGGCGTACCCGGTAGCGCTCGAGTCTAGTAATCGCGGGGTCGCTGGTTCGAGTCTCACTTCGATTTTTTTTTTTTTTCATTTTTCTTAAAAGAAAAAACGCAAGTCATATTTCTAATTATCTCTTGATTACAAACATACGTTTTCAAGTATCAATATTTATAACCAACAACATTTTTAGGATGAAAATGAAAAACGTCGGGTAAGGACTTGAATACTTTATTATTCGGTCTGTATTCGTTTGTTTTATACATCGGGTGTAATGTTACACGAGCCAGAGTGATAACCATCGTAAAAACAAGGAAAACAATAATTTTCACGGCATCTCGCACACCGTACAAACGCTGCATTGTTACATTCGTAATTTTTTTTCAATACATCGATCGGAAAACAAACTTCATTCACGTTCATGAAGATTTCTCTTTGATCGCAAAGTTTCGAAGCAAACCACGCATATCTGATCATGTTATTGAAGACCGGAGAAGACAACTGATGATGAACAATAGAATGAATTTTTATGCAATCTTCTCTATCATTAATTTCACGTCCTTGTTCAATCAGATAGGCGCAGTTCTGCAGACGCTTTATGAATTTTTTTACTTGGCGGTAAAAATATACGTCACAAGGTTGCACTAATGGAGTGCATTTTGGTGGAATTACCTGCACCGTGCAAGTAGACAGACGCCTGTCATTTCGAAACACCTCATTGTACATCACGGTATCGGTTTGGCCTCCCCAGGAATCGATAATTAAGAAAAACTTTTCTTTTTTTACGTAGGGTTTCAAAACGTTGATTAACAAATCTTTGTATAACTTTGTAGTCAATTTTCCCGATTTCGATGACGTGACTATGACGTTTCCGTATTTTTTTAGGTACTCGTCGACAGATTTTTGAACTCTGGGACCAAATGAACCTGTTGTTTCTTGTAGGCATACGAACACCAGGGGCAAGAATTTTCCTGATAGGGTGACAGAGAACTGCGCAGTATAGGAATGGGTGACTTTATTCATATTCTGCCGCTTTACCAGCACTACTTTTGATCCCTTGGTCGCCAGAGTTCTGTCGAACGTCGACTGGTATTGGCATCCTGAAAAAAATAGAAAAGGAATAAATTGCTTCGCAGGTAGTTGATCAGGACAAAGGCAAACGATGTACGCAGAACTGTTATTCACAATATCGACGGTTGCCAAAGCAAGCGTTATATTCACATATTTCAACATTTATTCTTCTATTTATATTCCTATTAATCTACAAGGGAGTTTATGTAAATATTATTACTGGATATTTTTACGTCGCCTATTCGCAATTTCAAGCAAGAGATAATCAAAAATAAAGCTTGCATTTATCATTGACAATTATAATTACATATATGTGAATAAGCATAGATTTTATGATTTTTATCCCGGGATTATTTACTTATTTTTTTATAAATAATCACCTATTGTTATATATAAATAATATATGATCATATATGAGAAAATATATAATTATGTATAACTATAATGAATTTTGTACATAAATAACTATATATGGATTTTGTCCATATATAAACATATATAGATATATTATATTAATTATATATAATAATATGTGATTATATACAACAAAAATTTATCGGGATATTTAAATGACGGAGGTATGAGAATTTAAAAAAAAATGAAAAAAAAAAAATTTCGACGTGAGACTCGAACCAGCAACCCCGCGATTACTAGACTCGAGCACTACCGGGTACGCCACGAGCCCGGTTCGAATATCGATGCATCTTTGTGGGATAAGCGTGCGCTCGAAAACGTCAAAACCAATTTTCTCGAAAATTTCTGAATCTGGCGTCGAACTGCTTCGGGATATTAATATTCGAGCTCTGAATTTCACGTACCATGAGTACGAAAAATTACAAAAATCGGACTGCCGTACTGTCCCCTTGTGAGCATCGCGCCAAGAAATAGTGGCACCGCTTCCATAAGGCCTATGCTTCCATGTAATATATGTATTATTCTCGCCTGAAGATAAGACCGTGCCTTAACCATTCGAAGCTCTCGTCTCGAGGAATACCCGTCGGAGCAGAGAAAATCCGAACAGACCGTTAGCGCGCGTGTCAATTGTCATTTCTTTGTTATAAATTACGTATAATGAAGCTTGACTAGAAATACTAAATAAGTAATGTAATTTTTCCTTTGTTTTATGTTGTGACATGTTGAAGGAGTTCAGAGTTGATTTCAAATTCAAGTACTGATCGTATTATCGTGTATGTAAGAAGGGCCAAAATCAAGTAACTAAATTACTAATTAGGTTATTGTTAACTCGTAGTTTTCTAGTGAGTATGTGTCATCGGAATCAAAAGTGCATGGTCACAAAAGTTCTAGAATCCTTTGCAAACATTTGATCTTCACACTGTTTTACGGTAAGTTTATAACACAGTGTTGTAAGATCGAAATGTGTTACGAATTGTAAAATCCCGATTTTTAGAATATACTGGTTTATCAACCAACTTCTAAAAAAAGGAGGTTATCAATTCGATTGTATATGCATATATGTTCGCCTATAATTTCGATAAATGTGCACCAAGTTTGATAATTTTTTATTTGTTTGAAACATGTGCCACGGTGGTGGTCCTATATAAATATAGGCTCAGTTCACATGACCGCGCGGACGGCTCAGCGCGCCGTACCACGCCGTCATGTGGACTTAGCCTTAATCAAAATCTGATTATGGATTTCACCTCAGAGAAGATACGTGGATACGCCTCAGAACTTCGTAACCATGACTTGCATACACGGAATATTTTGACGTTTCTTCGGACATAACTTGACAAAAATACACCGATTTGGGTTAGACTTTTTTGTTTGAAAGTATGTGCCTAGGTGGTGGGCTCCCATAAATTTAAACAGAATCTAATCATGAACTTCGGAAATACACCTCCTCCTGAAATACGATTTGCATAAGTGTACAATTTTCAAGGTTAGAACGATATCACTGGCGGAAGAATAAGTGGGGCGGTGGGAGCCGAGGAAGGCACACTCCTCTCTGCTCGCCCCCAAAAATTTCCCATAGTCCAAATAAAAAAATATTACGATTCATGATTGTTGGGTTTGTATATAACTATAGTAGCCCAGTTGTTTGTGATTATGGGATGTTCTTTAAAACGAATGTCTCTCAGAATGGAAAGATGAATAAACTTTTAGGGAAAAGATTTAAAGCGACTTAAAAAAACTCTAAGATAGAAACACAAAGAATATAAAAATAACTTAATATACATTCTTAATATAGGTAGAGAACTTAATATTCTTAATAAAGAATATAAAAATAACTCAACTTTACAAATTTTCAAGTCGGTGCCAAATTAACTTTCACCTGTGATTAAAATCAAATAGTGGCAACTGACGCCCAAAATTTAAGTAGTCCAATTGGCGTGACACCTACTTCAAAAGTTGTTGAGTTTGGGTTTAGGGCGAGGTTGTCATTTTATACTTTTTAGTGTTTTTATCCCAGGGGTTTTTAAAGTCGGTTTAATCATATAGTAAAATCAAAATATTAGGTTGATGAAAAAGTGTTGTCGCAAAAATTTTAAAAGGTTTTTTTTACGTATTGACGCAATATGACATCGAGCTATGTCGAGAATATTCTAGAATGTTTTCTACTCTTCCGCGTGACCGGATATAAAAGGACGAGCTCGCGTTCTAGTGGACAGAAAAGGCTTCGATCTTGCAGGAGCAACTTCGAGCGATCATATTTTACGAGTGGCGGCGCGGCACGAACGCAAGCACAACTGCTAAAAATATTCAGGATGCATTCAGCGAGAACGTAGTTTCTCATCGAACAGTCCAGCGTTCGTTCAATCGTTTTAAATCTGGAGACACAAGCCTTGAAGATAAGGAACGTTCCGGACGACCGTCGACCATCGATGAAGACGCATTACTCCGCTGCATCAAAGAAAACCGGAAGCAAGTACGGGCGAGCTAGCGAGAGAACTTGGCTGCACCCAACCGTCAATAGTAAATCACTTACACGACTTGGGATACAGGAAGGTTCTAGCTCAATGGATACCACACCGTCTCACCGACGCCAATAAGAACTGCCGCGTGATCATCTGCCAGTCTCTCCTGCTTCGCCATCATCGCAAGGAGTTTTTCGAAGATCTTGTGACGGGAGATGAGAGCTGGGTCTTGTATGATAACAGAACGCGTCTAGCCTACTGGCTTCCTATCGGAGAAAAACCGCCACACGAATCGAAACCTGATCGTCACTCACAAAAGATTTTGTTGCGCTGTTTTTGGGACGCAAAGGGAATGCTGTTTCACAATTTTCTCCCTGTAGGCAAGACGATCTCCTCTACACGATACATCGAGAATCTCCAGGAATTGGCAAAAGCTATAAGAGAAAAACGGCCAAGACGCGCGACTGTGCACCTTCTCCATGACAACGCGAGATCCCATGTCGCAAAGGAAACCCACAAAACAATCACTGAGCTTCACTGGAATACCGTTCCTCATCCACCATACTCTCCCGACATCGCGCCATCTGACTACCATTTGTTCAGACATTTGAAGGCATATTCGAGGAACAAAACTTTCAAAAACGTCGACGATCTCAGAAGGGATGTTTCAAATTTCTTTGAGTCCCAGCCGCCGCAGTTTTCGGCAAAGGGAATAAACGAGTTGCCAACTAGACGGTCGAGTGTCATAGGAACCGATGGCAAATATATTGTTGATTAGAAATGTTTTGTATAAGATATATAAATAAATAAATTATATTGAAATTATTGCGACCTAACTTTTTTATCAACCTAATATAAACCTATCAAAAAATTCATGAAAATACCCTTTTTAGCGTCTAAAGTGAGAAAACCCCTTAAACGTGGTGCCGATGCAGCAATCAGCTTAGGGACGACACTGGTATCGACGTCGGCTCGATACCGCAGTCAATGTAAGGCCGATGCTGCAATCGACGTAGGGTCGACGGCTAAATCAACGTAGGGCCGAGGCTTGGGTGTAACGTTGGTCCAATGTTATCATCTCGGCGTTTATCGGACACCGAGCCTACCCATGTACGTAAAATCGTACATGGGTATTCGCATTCTTATCCGATGGTGAGCTAGCAGGTGAGCGTTAGAACGGTGGAATGTTGGTATGGGTGAAAATCTGCTTGTAATATCTTGTCACGTTCATCTTACATGAACTGGACTATGTGGTCGGCCCTCCGTAGATTTCTAGCCAGGCTTATTCTTATTGTTCTCATTCTGATTCTGATATTAGTGCGGCCTGCGTACTCGATGTGGTGCTGAATACTGTTATATAGTAATTTTCAATTGTAATTTCTCTTATTTTATTTCTACCTTTTGTTTTCACGTCTTACGGCCAACATACTATACGTAAGGAGGTTATTCTATTAGCAGTATATAATTTTACATTAGTACTATTCCAACTTATGTTACATTATCGCATTCATCCACATTATTCTTAGTTTATTGCGTTAGTTATTATATTAGGTATGCGAATCGTACTTTAAGTTAAGTTGTTACTGAATTACTAGTTGAACATTTATTTTCTTCATAAAAATACTAGACATTAGTTCTTATATTGTATCCAATTTTTTCATTATCATCGTCATAATCGTCACCATCGTCACCATCATCATCATCGTCGTCATCATCGTCGTCGCCATCGTCGTAATCGTCGTCGTCATAATCGTTGTAATTGTCGCAATCGTCGTCGTCATAATCGTCGTAATCGTCGTAGTCGTCGTAATCGTCGTAATCGTCGTGGTGTCGTAATCGTCGTACTCGTCGTAATCGTCGTAGTCGCCGTAACCGTCGTAGTCGTCGTAATCAACGTAGTCGTCGTAATCGTCGTAGTCGATCGCGGCGCTCAGCGACTCGGGGGAGAATCAATCAACGAGGACGGCCGGAAGAGCGAGTCCCGGCGATCGGACGGGAAATCTATAGGAGGTCCGCCATATCAGGAAAAAATTCGGAGGAGACGAAGGAGCCGGCCAGCAGTGCAGCCAGATCGCGCGCAAAAGTTACCCCCTCTGTAGTCCCTTGCGCGCCCATCACACAATCATAGTAGCGCGTGTCCGTGAGCGAGCGACGCTCGGACATCTTCGGAAAGACCCGAGCGCCGTCGAAGTTTCCCGACCGCGCCTTCGGCAGCTACACCAATACATGGACGCTGAGCACGTTCATGTGCGGCCAAGCCAAAACGAAGGCTTCGAGGGAAAAAGCAATTTGAGCACGACTCGCGCGTGACGTCACCCGATGGCACGCGCGAGGCTTTTAGATGATTACAATGCTTATTTAGCTCTTGATACTCTGCGTTATGAATGTATACAAAAAAATGTATCGCACACGATGATCGCTTATTTTTTTAGTTTATACGTTAATTTAAATATAATAATAAATCTAAACTACAACTTATTTCTCTTCTAAAAAATTGTTTACGCTTTACTCACACGCGTCCTTATGCCAAATAAATTATAATTCATAAAAGTAAGCGGAAATATATTTATCTCCGTATTATTATGTTAATTCTCATACTTTCATCAAGGGATAAAGCATTATCCGCAAAAACAAGCCAATCATCCATTCGACCGCGAATCGTCAGTACCAGAAAGGGCACACGTTCTACAAGCGATGAGATGGCCCCGTTGGTAGCGTTCCTGGCTTCGGTTCGCAGGGTCGCGGGATCGTTCCCGCGCTCAGTGCTTTTTTTAAAAATTATTATTACTATTAATTCTTATTTGATTAGTTATGTTTATTAGTTATCTTTTAGTGTCGAAAAATTTATTGCGCACTCCGACCGCTTATTTTATTAATTTGTACGTTAATTTAAATGTAATAATAAATCTAAATTACAACTTATTTATCGTCTAAAAAATTGTTTGCGCTCTATACACACCCGTCCCTATGCCAAATAAATTGTAATTCATAAAAGTAAGCGGAAATATATTTATATTCGTATTATTATATTCATTCTCATACTTTCATCAAGCGATAAAGTATTATCCCCAAAAACAAGTCAATAATCTATCCGGCCGCGAATCGTAAGTGCCAGGAAGTGCATTTTTAACACAAGCGATAAGATGGCCCCGTTGGTAGCGTTCCTGGCTTCTATGGGGCGAATTGTTTATTCGAGAAATCATACAATGTATCCAAATGTAAAAAAATCTGAACCTGCTACTTTTTTCCCAAGAAACGTCACTCGCTCGTTTTTGTTTTTATCTATCAATTTCAACGCCTCATACGGGAAAGCATGCTGTTTCGTCGTTATTCGACTGGATTGTTTCGACAGTTCCGTATTTCGCATTGTCTTCGTACCGATCGGAATAATAAAAAAAATTAAACGTACGTAATTTGCGATTCGTGATTTTCGTGATACGCGTTTCGGGATTTTTGTGAACCGCGATCCGGGATTTTTGGTGCAACGCGATTCGTGATTTTCGTGATACGCGATTCGGGCTTTTTGTTATCCGCGATCCGGGATTTTCGGGCAACGTGATTCGGGATTTTTGTGCAACGCGATTCGGTATTTTTGTGCAACGCGATCCGGGATTTTTTTGCAACGCGATTCGGGATTTTTGTGACACGTCATTTTTTTTACTCCGAGCCTCGTAACATTGGTGTTTTTTAAATTATTTTTTTCTCATTTATTCGAAATTTGGGTTGTGTTTTTTCAACTCTTGATTTTTTTCCTCATGGATGAGCCCGCGGTAAAAAAGCCGAAACTGGCCAAAAAGAAACATTTTCAACATCAATGGTACGATCAGCATCCAGAGTGGAAAAAATGGGTTCAGGCTGTTGCATCGCAACCTGATAAATTTTATTGCCTTGCGTGCGGAACAACGCTGTCATGTGGCAACTATGAGATAGAGAGGCATTCCAAGTCAGAAATGCAGGTGAAAAACATGAGTGTATTGGGTGTAGAATCGCTCGATTCGGGGTGTCGATTCGACACTACGCCTTCTGCGTGTGTTCCGGAAGCAACTTGTACTCAAGAGAGTTTTTCAGCTGCCTCTGGTGCTGAATTTGACTTCAATGAACGAGTACAAGTTGCTGAGATTCGTTTCGCGACTTTTTTGGCTGTGCATAATATTGCGATGACGGTCGCACCGGATATGCTTAGTCGATTTAAACTCATCGGTCAAGAGCCTGCTGTGTTGCAGGCTATGACAGTCGGCAAAACAGTACAACAAAGCTAGTCGACCGGGTTGTTAGCGTAGTAGAAGCCGACCGAATAACGCGAGTACTACGCAAAATCAAATTTTCAATTCACGTGGACGAAACATCAGACTGTACAAACGATAAATGGATGTCGTTAATGGTCCGTTACGTAGAGCCAAGTACACTGAATGTAAGGACAGAATTGTTGACGATGCTTCATTTGAACGCGGCAAACTGTTCGGCCATTGAACTGTTCAAAGCGTTCAAAAATGAGCTTTTCCGGAAACAAATTCTCTTGCGCAGCATTCTCGGTCTCGCGTGCGATAACGCAGCAGTAATGGTCGGTAAACATTCGTCGTTTCATACATTTCTGTCGGAAAATAACCCCGATCTTATAACGCAGCTGTGTATTTGCGTATTCTCTCGCGTTGATTGCTAGCGCCGCATTCTCCGTGATTCCAAAAGAAATTGATCGTTTTATCAGAGGTATCGCGACCTTTTTGAACAACAGTCCGAAACGAACAGCAGTTTTTCGCGATTTCCAAGATAGCTTCCAGGATCGTCCGGCTAAAATCACGAGATACGCAGAAACGAGATGGCTCTCACGCCATTCCGCCGTCGTCAAAATTATCGAAAATTGGCCGACGCTGATAGCATTTTTGGCTGATCAGTCATTGGAGAAGGCCAAACAAGCAGAAGAACTTCTCGAGGTTGCAAAAAATCCGGTAACCAAAGCTTATCTTCTTTTTTTGGGATTCGCACTCGAATCTTCCAATAAATACAACGCGTACTTTCAATGCGAAGAAACTTTAATGCATCGTCTGCAACCTTCTTCAAACACTATACTTGTAAAGATCCTCCAGAAGTTCCTCAAACCCGCTCTGTTACAGCCGGCAATATTCAACGTTCACGCTCGCAATATCAAGTTCGATAAGTGCGCGAATCAGCGCGCAGTGATTGATATTGATATTGGGGATGATTGCAAAGAATATTTGGCGGATGTACAGAGCAGAGGGACTCCACAAGCCGAAGTCGACACGTTCCGCCAAAACTGCCTTCGATTTTACGTCACGGCTTCGAGTCAAATTCGCGATAGACTCCCCTTCGACAGCGAATTTTTGCAGAATTTAACGGTATTCGAAAAGGACCACGCGTTATTAGATGCGGATCGCGAGTCGACCGTTGCGCGCGTACTGTTCGTTTATCATCAACTTCGCGTTTCCGACGAAATAAAAATTCGCAACGAATGGCACTCCTTGTACGAAGAGAACAGTCATCAGAAGGAAGAATGGTGTAAATTGTCATTCGACGAGATGTGGATGGCAATTTGCTCTGTTACCAATTCTGACGATATTCTCCGGTACGAAACTTTGCGTTTGTTGCTGGGTATGGTGAGGACATTGCCTCATTCGAATGCTGCGGCTGAAAGAGCGTTCTCTCTCATCCCAGACACAAAAACAAAGAAACGGAACTGCCTCTGTCAGTTCGACTATGCTCAACTCAATCTGCGTCGTAAAGTTGGCTTTGAGAAGTAGGGGGTACAGCGCGACCACAATGATTATAACTCAAGACCATCTGTCTCTAATGAACCCGGAAAATGTGTACAGTAAGGCAGGAAAGAAACCAAAAGAAAAGCTTCAAGTCCGAGCATGCGACCAGGACGATGACTGGGACGTTTACAACTTTCCGGGGTAAATGAATTTTTTCTTACAGGAAAATAAGAAGTGATCTTAGTGCCATATTCGCGAAAAATGTTAATAAAGTGTTCATTTCAATAATTTTTGTGCAGTCGATGAAAAACTTGGACTTGGAGGTTTCTTTAAGGTTTTTTTTCGTCGTGGATTATACCTCCTGGGGACACCACGTTAAAAAAAATGCGTACCATTGTACGCATGGGTGACGTGGAAAGAAGTACAAAACGTGGCAATTTTGTATGTTTTTACGTTTACAGGTAATTTTCATTGTAATGGGGTGAATTGTTTATTTGTGAACACTCACCATTGACAGAAAAAAAAATTTTAATCGTAAAACATCATGAGCTATTTCAGCCTATTTTCAGAATAATGTTCTTTCAATGGGCATGTTTCACGAATAAACAATTCGCCCCATACAAAAAGAAATTAATAATTAAAAAAAAAAACAGAAAAGTACTGAGCGCGGGGGACGATTCGGCGGCCCTGCGGACCGAAGCCAGGAACGTTATCAACGGGAACATCTTATCGCTTGTGTTAAAAATGCACTTCCTGGCACTACCGATTCGCGGCCGGATAGATGAACGGCTTGTTTTTGGGAATAATGCTGTATCGCTTGATACAGCATTATTCCCATAAAGAGAATGAACATAATAATACGAATATCAATATATTTCCGCTTACTTTTATGAATTACAATTTGTTTGGCATAAGGACGGGTGTGAGTAAAGCGTAAACAATTTTTTAGAAGAGAAATAAGTTGTAATTTAGATTTATTATTATATTTCAATTGACGTGTAAACTAAAAAAATAAGCGATCAGAGTGTGCGATACATTTTTTTGTATACATTCATAACGCAGAGTATCAAGAGCTAAATAAGCATTGTAATCATCTAAAAGCCTCGCGCGTGCCATCCGGTGACGTCACGCGCGAGTCGTGCTCAGATTGCTTTTTCCCTCGAAGCCTTCGTTTTGGCTTGGCCGCACATGAACGTGCTCAGCGTCCATGTATTGGTGTAGCTGCCGAAGGCGCGGTCGGGAAACTTCGACGGTGCTCGACTCTTTCCGAAGATGTCCGAGCATCGCTCACTCACGGACACGCGCTACTATGATTGTGTGATGGGCGCGCAAGGGACTAGAGAGGGGGTAACTTTTGCGCGCGATCTGGCTGCACTGCCGGCCAGCGTGGCCAGCTATTGAGTCTCTGAGCGTGGTCAGCGAAGGACGAGATTTCCGGGCGAAAACGCGAGATGGATCGCAAGCCCCGGAGAAAGAAAAAGAGAGAGTAATCGGGAAACGAGAGAAAAGATCTTTATCGAGTCGATCGAAGGATCCCCTCCGAGCTGCAAGTCTCTTCTCTTTTTGTCATTTTGCGAGAGCGGCAAAATGCCGAGTAAAATTTGTGCGGAAAAATGCGTCGCATGGGCGACTTTAGAATCGTTCCCTTTCGCCCCTCCCAGTGTGAATCCCCAAATCGACGTCCCTCCTGCGCGCGCGTCGCCGAAAAATAATTGTGATAAAAATAGTTATGAGAAAAATAATTGTCCGTAAAATAACATTTGTACAAAATTCATATTTAAAATAACTAGCAAAAGTCATTCGATTAAAAATGTGAGAAGGTGCGCGGCGGATCCTTATCGTCCCCCGTGAAATTTCCCCTCGCGTGCGCGCAGCCGCGTTCGGGTTGTGTGAGGCTTCGGCCGGCGGCCGAGCCGAGTGACGTTTTGCGCGAATAAACGCCGCCCCGGATTAAGTGGTTTGAGTAGCAAATTCCTTTGTAAAATATTTGGAAATAAGTAAAAATAGTCGTGGTCCGGAATTCAAGAGGTCATTCAGTTCGGAGAACCCAGTCCGTCCCCGATACCCTGACAGGCCCCCTGCGTAATAATACCGAGTCTCTCGCTCGCCGGGCAAGCGAGCATTTGTTTTGATTTTTTGTTGTATGCGTTAAACGCGTTGCCCGAGAAATGGTGGCGCCCAATAATGTTCGAGTCCGAAGTATAACATACGAAATAACTTGACAAAATATCTGAACGGGTCGAGAAATCGAGTCTGGATTTCGCGTGTCCAGTAACCCGTTAACTTCGAGTCAAAGTATTATGAGTATCATTATTTCAGTACAAATTTATATTATATCGAGTTTTCTTTATTCATTTTTTTTTGTAATTAATAGATTGAATTCTTTTATTTTTGTTTCGAGCCAAAATTTGCCTTTTGTTTTTGTCAATGAAATTATATTTGAATTTTAGGATGCGTTGATCCATTATTAATGTTCCCTTTCCCCTCCCTCCGCCTACGTTAACGCGCGATACCTGTGACAAATTTGGCGCCCAACGTGGGGCCCGAACGTTCGTTTTTATTTCAGAAGTGCCCACCACGATTATTAGCGTTATTAAAATTATCATTATTAATTTTTGCAGTTATTATAATAATTTATCGTAAATTATTTTTCGTTCATTAGTAAAGGAACTATCTTTTTTTGAACAGTTCACAGTGAATTGTTCTTTTTGGTATTTTCGTAGGAAATCAGGATTACCCCCACCCGTGACGGGTATAGCCTGTCCCGCCATGGCACTCGCGGACGGAACAATACGAGAGGAACGGAAAAGTTCTGAGTAAAGAGTTCTGTATAATTTGCGCACCCGATTATTTCTTTTTGTTTGGCTAACAATTACAAATACAATAAGATTGTTTTTTTTTGTGTTTTCAATTTGGATTTTTTCTATTATGCATTTTCGGCGACCGCATTTTCCCTTTGTTCCCTAGAACCCACACATGCTTGTGTGCTTGGCGATTTACTTGTTTGGCTTGCGACTTTTGAGAATTTGGTGTTCCAAGAGAAAGCGTTTTTGTGTTATTGCTCTAGCAATTGAAAATCGTTTTTTGTTTTATTGCTCTGGCAATCAAAAATCATTTTGCTTTATTGCTTTGGCAATTAAAATCGTTTTGGTTTTATTGCTCTGGCAATCGCCCATGTTTTATTGCTCTGGCAGTTTCGCAGTATTTAATATCGCTTTTGGAATATATTTTTCTTGTGGAATTATATTATTGAGTACCTGTTTTCTTTGCTTTCGAGTTTTTTTTGCATTTGGTATTGATTGGCGATTTATTCTTTTTGCGATTTTTGCACTTTCGAAAAATTAAGGAATAGTTTCGTATTGACAACATTGGCAATTCGGCGCAATGTAATAATGCTTTTGTGATAGCGCGTTTCTGTACTATGACTAATCGAATCCTTCTGGAAGGCGACATTATTTTTGCTATTGTTTTTTTATCGAATACTTCTGCCGAATTATTTTTGAGCCTTGCGTACCTGTTTTTTGTGTTTTGCCTTGGATCGCTTGGGCAATGATAAAATTTAGCCTCTTTAGTATTTTGCTATATTTTGAGATGACTTTCGACTTGACAGTTAGGATCCCCTTTTTTGTGCTTTCTCGTTTCTTTTGCTGGCCACGAATATGTCCCTTCCCCCCAATTTTCGTGTTTTGCTGAAGTAATGACCCCCAAAGATTTTGTTTTTGTTTGTGAAGGCCTTTCTGAATAATTTACGAAACACGTCGTTGTTCAGGCAGGGAAACAAACATCCCTTTAGGTATAATTATCAAGTTGACGGTGTGGTATCACTGGGTAATTTAAGAAATACGTCGTTGTTTAGGCAGGGAAACAAACATCCCTTTAGGTATAATTATTCAGTTGGCCGATAAAAATAAAGGATAGTAAAACTTCTAAAGCTCGACTTTTTGTGGTATTACTGAATAATTTAAGAAAGACGTCATTGATTAGGACAGGGAAACACAAATCCCTTAGGGTATAATTATTCAGTTACCAATTAAAATAAAGAACCGTAAATCCCTCCATTTTATTAGCGAAATACGCCGAGTGCTTACGCTTTATTTTATTGTTTAAGATTTTCTATTTTTCTCATGTTTTAAAGTTTTTGGGGAATATAAGTTTGTTCTGTTTAAGCCGTTTGGTTTTATTTCTTTTCCTTTTGCCGGAGATTCAATCCCCCCGCTTTTTTTTAAACCGTGCCGTTAAGGCGTTACCCCCACTTGTAGCGCAAAAAAGGCCTTTTTCATGAATTTTTTTTAAGAAAACTACAAAACTTTTTTAATCGATCAATACACCATCTTAAAGAACACATCTTGAATAACTTTCAGTAATTTTTTTTATTGAAAAATATTACATTGTTTAGTGGCAAATGGCCGTCAATGAAATAATGTTTTTATATACACGGTTTGCGGTGACCACACATTGCGGCGAAGTGGATCATCTGAAAAAAAAAATGCGGATGGATTTAGTCAAATATAAGTATAAACTAGTCTTTAATCGAAGGATTTAAAAAAATATTCATTATTCACAAAATGGCGGACAGTCAAAGTTAATGGTTCGATTTTAACGAAAAAACGGCCGTTTTTGGCTATAAAACGGCCATATTTTTTTCGAAAAAAAAATCAAACGATTAAAGCCTACATTTTTATGTATTAAATAAGCCTGCAAAATTTCAAGAAGATCGGTTCATTATTGTTCGAGTAATCTTGGTCACCGACTTCAGAAATGTCATTTGCAGAAAAACGCGTTAAAGTTTCAATTTCAGTTCTTCAATTCACGGATTCTTCTCTTTCAACGCTCATATCTCAGTCAATTTTGTTCGGATCGACTTGAAATTTTCAGGACATATTCTCAGATACTTATACTTCAAAAAAATGCAATAAAAAAAATCGATTTTTTCAAAATCGCAAGTGGGGGTACCCCCTTAAGCTAACGGCGAGCGGTCTCCTCCTTCCCAACCCCCAATTTTCTAGTATATCACGTTTTTGTGCGCCCCCCGAAAATAGCAACGGTGAAAGGCCAAGGAAGCCTCGCCGGAAGTCCCAGAGAACATCGAGTTAATCATCCGATTTGTAAGCTACGAAACGACTGACTACATTAACTGAGTATGCGACGGACTGTTACCAGTAGGGCAAAGTTATCTCAAAAGTATAGACATGATAAGGTAACGAGTCAGTAATTTATTCGTAAAAAGACTATCGCTGCTGGTATTGATAGAGAATTTAGCCAACAGACTATTTGAGTGAATCTGTCCTTAAATACCCATCCTGACCTCCTCCCCTGAATTCACGAAACCATAACAGAATAATTGCTCTTGCAGGAAAAGAGGGGAGTACTTTAGTTTAAGCAGGGGGAGTTGTGACGTTGCGTCACAAGAGTTTAGAGAAAAAGCCCGCGTGACTACGCGCGGGCTTGATCTCCGTTACGGACTTTTGTTAATCTTCATTTGTTAATTTTAATTTTAGCATTAAGGTTCTGATTATATAACCTCAGCGTCAAAACCCTCCCGTTCCGCCCCAGTACCCCCTTTAAGACGACCCCCAAAAAGACCACGCGGACTGTCAGTAGTATAACAGGACTGATTCTAATACCGGGATCTCAGGGGGGAGCGGGGCGGGGGGCTTCAACGCGCGGGACCGCGGGCTGACGTCACGCGGCGGGGAGGGGGAAGGCGTTGCCGAGCGGAAAGGCATAACAGAGGGGGTCTAGCACGAGGTAGCCGGGAGTGGGTGTGTGACGTCACACGGTGAGGGGGAGGACGGCGATACCAGGCGTGTGGCTTGGGGTGAGGGGGGGGGGTTTGAATAGAACGAGACAATAATCATAATTAATAAATACTTATTCTTTTTTTCTCCTATAAATTGCATATAAAATGGTTGCAATAGAACATTTTCATCAATAATGGGACAATTTTAAATACAAATTATCAGAGAGTGGTACACATAATACCGTGTGTGTGTGTGTGTGTGTGTGTGTGTGTGTGTGTGTGCATGCGTGCGTGCGTGCGAGTGTGCGTGCGTGTGTGTGTGTGTGTGTGTGTGTGTCTGGGCCTGTCGGTTTGCAAATATATATAGGGTGTGTTCCGATATTCACTGCAAGTACTGACGACGTGACGTCAGACTGTCGAACTGCAGAAGTCGTTCCGATATTACTTTTACTCCCTCTATAATACAATCTGACTGGAATATCGGAACGCAATCCACACAGTTTCAGCAGCACGTTGGAGGGGCGAGTCTCGCTGATAATTTTTTCTAACCTCGAATTGTGTAAATGGATCCGAAAATAATAATAATTTCAAAAATCACGAGTGCCTTGTGTGATTCGTCGTCAAGCGATTCAAGCGATGATGACGAATTATTCCTTTTGGCGATGTTGCACAAAGTGGACGTAATTCCTCGCTCACATTGTCGAGATTACGCGGAAGAGATTGTGCCTTCATTTACAAATGAAGAATTTAGACAGCATTTTCGGTAAGAAAATCATAAGTATAAGACATGTTGATGATTAGAGCTTATAAGATTGATAAAACCCACTTACTCCAATTTGTAGCTATATATAATCTCCTAAATAAAATAGTATACCGATAAATGTTTTACTCATTCCACCAATCCATTTGTTACAACAATATGACTTTTACATTGCAGGACGAATCGGACGACCTTCAAAGCGGTGGTGCAGCTGTGCGAACCCCATCTCGCAAAGAAAGGTGAGAGGTACGGCAGGAACCCTGTATCGCCGAGGAAACAACTCCTCATGGCGATTTGGTTCATGGCTACACCCAACTCATACCGGTTCGTATTTAAATTATGACATTATTGCTTTTATTGGGTGTATTTTTGATAGCGAAGCGCTTAGCAGTGCCTCTCAATGATTTAACACTGATTACTAGGCAGTGCCTTATCCAGTGAAAAATCTTCAAGCAGCGCTGCCATGAGTATTGCTAAGCGCTTTGCTGTAAAAATTGGACTTATTGTAAATCTTGAACATAATAACAAAACTATGCTGTCGATTATCTTTAATCAATCTTCTGTCCAGGTGTATCTCAGATCGATTCGGCGTAGGCAAAGCTACAGCATGGCGGAGTGTGCAAAGAGTTGTCCAGGTTCTGTACGCACACGTCAAAACATTTATCAAATGGCCAACTGCGGAGGAAGCTGAGCGGAACATAGAAACTGTCCAACGGCGGTATGGTTTTCCCGGCACTATTGGAGCAGTTGATGGAACGCACATCAAAATAGCTGCGCCAAACGAGAACAGCGAGTCGTATGTGAACCGGAAAGGGTTTCATTCGATGCAGAGACAGGTAATTTTTGTTTACAACTTTTATATTGATCAGGACTGTATTTACTAGAGGCTCTATAAACACAATATTGTCGTCTCAATATTCCATTTGTTGTATTCGATGTAAAGCCCTTAGCTACTTTTAAAATGTCAGCACATTATATTTTATTGCAGATCATTTGTAATCCGCAATTAGTGTTCATCCACTTCTATGCGGGACAAGTTGGCTCTGTGCATGACATGCGGGTTTTGCGTTTGTCACAGTTTGAACAAATGTGCACGAACGCAAATTGTTCCAACGACAGCCATATCTTAGGCGACGCGGCGTACCAGATATCAAAGTACATCATGGTACTATTCAAGGACAACGGTCATCTTCGAGAAGCGGAAACCCTGTTCAACTACCGTCTATCTTCCGCGAGGATGATGGTTGAACGATCGATAGGCTTGCTGAAGGGCCGTTTCCGAAGTTTGCTGGATACCTTTCCAGCGCGAAGAACAGTACTGCTGCCGAAATATGTTATAGCTTGTTGCATTTTGCATAACATTTGCTTATTGCAAAATGACATCAACGATATTCCGATTATCGTCAATGATGTTGGCGATAGACAGCGAGCACCAATCGAGAACGCCAACCGACAAGAAGGCGTAAATAAAAGAAACGCAATTATGTACCACCTCAATAGAAATTAAGACGTTTCTAAAAAACGTATGTAAAAACGTACGTAACCGACGTAGAAACGCTAGATGTAAGTTAATAAGTAAACGTTATTAGTAAATAACTTATAGAGGAGATAATACAATTTATATTTTCATAAAAAACAGCCTTTTTTATTTCCTTTGTTTCCTTTGGCACCTTTTACATGTTTAATACACTATAGATTACTTTAGATATTTTCAGGTACGTGAATAATACTTATCTTAAAAGTAATATCACCCGAGATCACTTAAACAACTAAACAACATTTTCAGTTTCTTCACCGTTATAGATTTTTGACTAATTAGAGATAAACAACGCAAAAGAAAAATTGAAACCTTCAAGGATAAAAAAAAAGAAACGACTTTCTTTTTGTTAGTTTCAGTCTTTTCACTGATTACAAATAAGCAAAGCAAAATGAAATTAAAAACCCCCAAATAATTCGAACGGAACTTAAGGAATAACTTAAAAAATCTTTTTTTTTGTACTGAATTGTGAGTTTCGTTACTCATTGCAAATAAGCAACGCAACATGAAATGTAAAAACCCCAAGAAAATTCGAAAGGAACTTGAAAAACTAAAAAACCTCTTTACTGAATTGTGAGTTCCGTCACTTGTTACAAATAAGCAACGCAAAATAAAATTAAGAACCCCCAGAAAATTCGAAAGGAACTTACAAAACAACTTTAATTTTTTTTTTCTTAAATCTGAGTTTCTTCACTCATTAAAAATATGCAACGCAAAATAAAATAAATGGATTCATTCTACGAGAATCTCAAAAGAAAATATTTGTCGAATCTATCTTTTGGGGGTCTCTACTTGTGCGGTGAATTACGAGTCTTTTCCTTTCAATGACTCCATCAACAGTTCCTCGAGGTGGCCGAGTGCGGCAAGTTATTCCTTGTGATGCTGCTCTCGTAGATCTCGACTCTTTTTCTTCGCCTCGTGCGAAATTTCGATATGCTGCTTCAAATACGGGTGCAATTTCCGTTTTGTCGAACCTAAAACAGAAACATTAAACTTTAATCGTTCAATCAACTGAAACGGAGACGAAATCTTTAAATATGCTATTTTTTAATACCATGTGTCGGGTGCAAAAAGCTGAGAGAGAAGATTGATGCGGGGGGGGGGGCGGGGGAGATCGGAGAAACGATGAAAGCAGGGAAGAAAAAAGTTCGAGAGGTGAGGAAAAGAAAGGAAGCAGCGTCGAGAAGAAAAAAGATGACAGTAAGTAGAATGGGAAAATGAGTAAGGCTGAAGGGAAAGAGGCGATAGGCGCAGAAAATAAGAAAAGTCGATGGAAGGCGAGAGGAGTAGAAGGTGAGGACACAGGCGAGAAAACGGCGGAGGAAGAAGAAAAAGAATAAGAGAGAAGGAAGAAGGAAGAGAAGGAAAAACGAGGTGGGGGGAGGGACGATGCAGGAGAGAAAGGAGAGAAGGAAGAACATATGAGAGGAGAGGCGAAAGTGTAAGAAATCGGACGAAAGGAGATGAAGAAAGTAATCGAGAGAGGCGTGGGAAAGAGGATAGAGGTCGAGAGGATAGTAAAAGGAATGCAGGTCAGAGAGATAGCCTTGGTGATCGTAGAGATGAAAGAGGAAAAAGACATAAAGGGAGTACTAGAGTGAAGCGTGGAGATGGAGAAGATGGTAGTGGAAATAAGATGAGATCGGACAAAGTGGTAAACAAGGACAATATATATAAGCTGCGGGTGAAAGCGGCAGAAGAGAGGCGCGAAGAAAGGAAGGTGTTTGTAGCGGAAGATAGTGTACTGGTTAATGGGTGGACATACAGGTGGAAGGAGAAGGAAAGAAGAAAAAACGAAGAGGGGCGAAGGCAAGAAAAAGGAGCAGTGTGATTGTATAGAGTAACAAGGGGAAACGAGCGGAGGGAGGTGAAATTAAGAAAAGTTGTGATTTAACAAAGGCGTAGAAATAAATAAATGGAAAACACCTTCTTTAGGTTCTTTGTCGTTCTGGTTTTGGAGGTCCTCCACTTCCTCCACCAGTGATCCGGCCACCGACAGAGGTTTCATCCATGGCTTGTCCCCGAACATATCGTTCATAATGTGGAAAAATAATCGGTTTTATAAGTAACATTTTCAATAACGTTACCGAATGAATGTAGCACACGGCGAACCTTAAAATATTCCCAATCTTTGCGGCTATTTCCACTTTTTTTGTTTTCGTCAGAAACAACTTTGTAGGTGCGTTTCAAAGCTTGAAACATTGTAGCACACTTTGTTCCGGACAAATTGTATCCTTGGGCATTCATTCCCAACGCAACTTTTTTCCAAAATTGCTTCACTGTGCCCTTGCCACTGTGGTACTCCTCTTTACAACCCTCGTACAAATTTAGTAACAAGAGGGTTTCAGCCTTCGACCAGATGTGTGCCCCTGTAAGCAGATGTGTTTAAATATCTAATATGCCAATTTGAAATGTACGAATTGAACAAATTCAAAAATAAACTGTCAGAGACGTTTACCTTCAGAGGATGAATCATCAGTTTCAAGCGAACCTCCTGCATCTGTTTTTGAAACCTCTAAAAGATCATAAGAGGAACAAATAATTTTGTTACGCATTACAATGAATATATTTTTATGTGAATATGAACACACACACACGCGCGCGCGCCTTACATTTGTACGTCTATGTATCCATATATATATATATATATATTGAGACGGAAAAGACCGTCTCATGAAATAAACAACAGAATATCGCCCCAAGGACACTTAGGAGTCAAGCGATTTCGGGAAAAGGAAGGGGAAAAGCAGAAGAACAGACAAAAACCCAGAGGTCAGCCATGTTGGTCTAACCGACCACGCTAATTAAATTAATGATTAACAATAACAAAGGGCGAAGGAAGGGGAAGTCAAGGCGACACAACAAAGTGGAAAGATTTACACAGGAAAGAAAACAAAGAAAAATACAAAAACAGACGAGGAGGAACATTTATTTAAAGAAAGAAAAAGTTAACAATAAAGGAGATAATAGCTAATAAGTAAGGGAAGGGGAAAAAGAAGGCGGTAAAATATGAGTATAAAAGGACGATAATTTTGGAGGAAAGACACTCTTTGAGTCCCTCGTGGATCGACTAGTACTGCTTGGCAAAGTACATCCCTAGTGGAAGGAAACGCTGGGAACACGGAACGTTGAGAAAGGAGAGAAACAAGGAGTCGCATCTAAAAAGCATTAGAAAGAACTCTTTGAATCCCTCGTGGATCGACAAGTACTGCTGGACCAAGTACAGCCCTTGGGGAGTGGAAAGGTCTGGAACACGGAACGTTGAGAAACAAGAGAAACAAGGAGTCGCGCCAAAAAGGCATTCGAGAGCTCTCTTCATTTTTTGGGAGATAACAAGTACTGCTGGACCAAGTACAGCCCTTGCGGAGTGGAAAGGTCTGGAACACGGAACGTTAAGGAACAAAAAACGAAGAAGAATTACAATGAAACTAATTTTGTGAGAAAATATTGGAAAAACAAAGAAAAAAAAAAGAGCAATAAGGAAAGTTAACCCCTTAAGGGTAACGACTAATTATCGAAAAGTAAATAGGAAAATTGTCGCAGGAGAAAATAGGATATGAGAAGGTATCATTACGAGCGAGCGTGACGATAGATATAAGGGAAAAATATTAAATATTGGAAAAGACGAGAAATAATATATTAGGAGATAAGAAAGTATACGCTACAGTCATACGAAACAGACACCCACACATATACACACTCACACACACACACCCGCAGAAAAACTCCGTAATAATCGAGTAACGCGGATCAGGATCACAGAAATTACAAGGAGGTATCCCGAAATTACGAGAGCCCCGAAATCTGTGCAAAAAAGGGTCATTCGAGTGCTCGCGGCATATCACTCGATTAAACTATCATAGACAGGTAGGTGGCGACATCGCACGCCAAGATCAAGGACCGGGCGCCAAATTATCGACGCGCGATAATCGATCGGGAGATAGCGTAGATCACCGCGACTCGAAGGGCAGCGCTAGGGTGAGGGAAGCGGATCTCGACGCGTGACGAGAGAGAGCGCGCGCCTACGACCCGTCGAGCGCGAGTCCTAGCGCCACGAGTGAGAGAGCGCGGTGACTAGACGCGCTCGAAGGGAAAGTCACAAGGGAAAGTACCGCGGCGTATAGGCCAAGCATCGATACCTACCGCGCCGCTAGCGACCACCCGTGATAATCGATATCGATCCAGGATAAAAGCTCAAGCCGACCGAAATGTACCGTACGAGTAATCAGTAATTGACCGACCGAGACATATATTGCGAAACACACTATAAAACAACACAAACAACACATTACTCTCATCCTTAGCGTTATTTTATTTTATATCGAGCTATAAAAAACTTGAATAAATCATATTTTGTTAAAAAATACCCAATACACCTGAGTTTCTACTAATTTCTTCCCTGTTCGAGTCCCCGAACCTATAAATTTATTTGTAACGAATTAACACCCGTTACAATATATATATATATATATATATATATATATATATATATATATATATATATATAAATATATTATTGGGTGCGTTCTGGACAACGCAGCGCTGCAGAGCTAAAATCCCGACTTTGGACTGGACAGGCTGCGGCGCACCGTTGCTTATATGCAGCATACACGGAACTCGTGTGTTACAAAAGCAGCGAGCACTGCGCAGCGCTGAGTTGTCCAGAACACACCCATATTCTGTTTAATTTTTATACCTTTTGCTTTTTCTCCATGGCCTGCTTTGCTTGAAGTGCTGCTGCTACCAACCACATCCCCGATTACTGTCGTGTTATTGTCGTGTTGGATTTGTTTCACATGCTCCAACAATGCCGCTGCAAACATGACATCTAAACAAAAATTAATAGCGTTAATACTGCATTGATGAAATAAAATATTTTCTAGGTGCGTTTTCGACAGCAGCAAAGTGCTTTGTTATTGAAAACGTATCCTCGAAAATAGCTGTAAGAAATGAAGAGGCTAATAACGAGAGGTTAACTCGCAAGTTATGTTTACGAATTGAAAAATATACGTGTTCAAATCGAAGGCTAATGTATTTGTTTTTCTTTATATTAGATTAAGGATTTCAAACTTACTTGTTTGTAATTTGTTTACATCATCGCTGCTGATGTCGAGGGAATATCTCTTGCCGTCCTCGGCGTCTATCAGGACCACGTTCTCGTACGTTGCCGCCATTTTAGTTTGACTTTATATGCCTCACGTCGCGAACGGCAGTAATCGCAGCAGGAAGTGACGACAAAAACAATGACGTCATAAGATCACGAAAGCGAACCGCGAGCTTACTGCGGCGTATATCGGAACGGCAGTCGCGGTACTCAAAGTACTGTCAGTAATATCGGAACACACCCAGTATGTCTCTCTCACTCACTCCTCTGACACCATGTTGAATATTCGGTCTAGATACGAATGGCGTTTAATGTCAGTCAGCAGCACGTCACGTCCTTAAAAAACTCGTAAAATCCCTCAGAAACCCTACATTGATCGCTCTATTTTTTTCTGCTCTATCCCTGACTCTACACGAATGGTGGTATAAAAAAGCCTGAGAGGGGAGGCTGTTAGACTTCTAATATAATGATGAAAAGGGAAAATAGTTTATTCTTAAAATTGTGGAACGTTGTGATTGCTGCTGCTCGGAAGTTTTAACACCTTGAATCGAGTAGTCAACAAACTAACATCGTTTCTTACTTCGAAAATTTTTTCAAACTTATAAATAGTTGTAGCATCGTGTTAGAACAAAGACTACGAGAACAAGCTATACTCATAAGTTTGGCGGGAGAGTGTTCAACGTCGAGACTGAAAAATGTCATGAGGGAAACTTTCCACGAGGGAGGAGGACCGGGTTCGACGAACGTGTTTGAACCCGTTTTTCATTAATTGAAAATTTGAGTGGTGGGGTTACAAAACGAGGCAGCTTATAATTTCATGGACCAAGCTCACACTGCACTCTTTCACCGCCACATCAACATCTCCAAAAAAAACTGAAATTTTTTTTGGAAAAGAAAACTGTGGAAAATGGATTTTACGAGTATCAACAAAGTCAGCCTGATGGCGGAAATCCTTCCAACGAAGAAGCTGTCAGAACTCCGCGTTAACTCGCATCATCGAATCTCGGACATGAGGGCCGTGCAAACCAAGTGCGGGAAACGCTACATCGCGGACATCGCGGGTGAGTTCACCGTCTTCTTACCAGCGCGACTTGTAAAGGCCTTCGCCGAAGATTTGAAAACGTTCGAGCGTATGCGGCAAGCGGCACGTGATCATCATCTCTGGATGACATACAAAGGTAGAAAATACAACAGGATGGACTTTTTCCCAGTCTGAGCACCCATGGTGGAAAAGAAGAAATTCGTTGGAACACCATCGTCGGACGGCTGTCCGCATCATCGAGAGCATGCTGCAACTGGCGCGCTATGCTCAGCTCTACATGCAGTTGCGGAAAATACAACAGCGTCAAGTTCCATCGTCTCTGAGCATGGTGGAAAAGACAAAATTCGTTGGACAGCATCGTTGAGTGCAACAACTGTCCGCATCACAGTCGTCTCGTCATCGCTTTCGACCTTTTTAGTGTTGACTATGTAAAAATGCATTAAAAAAACTGTTTTATTGAAATGTAAAGAAGGAGAAATTCAAACTATTTTCGTCGTAGAATAAAAAAATACAAATGACATATATTTTTATCGAAATGTTTTTTTATTCATTTAACAAAAATCCTTCGCTCACACAACGCTTCGTATACACTCAACCAGCTTTTTAGCAATTTTACATTCACATGGGCGCAATTGTATTTCGTGTTGAAGGAATGATGCGGGCATTTGGAGTTTGTGATTTCGGCAACTTCTGCACCGTTGGACAGTCCAGTCTCCAAGTCGATGACATTTGTTGCGGGATCCGTGAATCTTGATAGCCATTGGTATTTCTCGAATCCCTTCGCATAGGTGGTGGGAGCTCCTTGCAAGATTTCTCGAATTGTCTTTCCAGCAGCCTCGTATGGTATACCGCTGTGATCCCAGCGTATTCCATGGAAATTGCGTTCCAGCCACTTGCTTGTCATTTTGTACTTGGCCGGCAGAGAGTCCCATGCAAACGGTGCGTCGAAGGAGAGCGTCAGCGGTTCAACATCCTTGTCGTGGAGTTTGACGATGAACATCTCCTTTAGGACAAATCTGTTGATGGGACTCTTGAAGCCGTGTACTTCGATGATAAGCTCCATGTTGACTGATGCGGGTGCGACTCATCGGCATGATTTTATAGCCATTTTTTAACCCCAAGACTAATTGGATTGTACTCGACAATACGATCATGGAGGCTCATGTAGTATGTTGAGGTTTGCGGCGGAATATTGTTTTTCAATTCGAACTCAAGACGCACATTAACAAGGCCGGACTTGAGAGAATCCTTTTGTTTTGAGCAGTCAATGACAACAATCGGGGCTTTTTCTAAAAATTCAATCCTGCTCAGCCATGATTCAGCCTCTTTGTTGTAATAGGTCGATTGAAAGTTTGCGTACATCGCGTAGAGTAGAACATATTGATTTTGATCAATGTTCAAATTCAAATTTCCGTATTGATAACATTCTGAGTTGAGGTATCGTTTGACATCGCTCAGGTTACAATGATCAAAGTGGCTGGCATTTAGTTGTTTCTTATTTTCCCGTCCCCCGTCTGCAGCGCGAGTATGACATAACGTCTTCTAATAACGGCTTCTCCATCTGATTCGAGGTTTTCACAGCCCACACGTGCTTAGAGGTCGCAGGCAGCAATGGATATTCATACAGTCCACATGTTCGGAAACTCATGGACATTGGTGCGTCTTTAGTGAGCAACTTATTGCCACGTGTTTCACTACGTATGGAGTCCAGCCTATCACGAATCATAGGGCTCTTCGCAGAGCAACATCAAGCCTGTTGAAGGACACTTGAGGCTATACAGTTCTTACCAAATCAGCCACATGGTTAAGGCATTTTTTTTCTTCGTTGTCGTTCGAAGCCAACATGCACTCGAGGTCTTAAATAATCAGGAAATAATATTTTTTTGTACCGTTGAACTCCAACCTGCTCTTTCTGTGTACGTGTATGTATTTATTTTGCATGCTTTCCACGTTAATAGATATCACGCGATATTAAAAAAAACTCTGATGGAGGTGATTCTATTACATGTTCAGAGCTAGAAGGGACCGATGAAAATATTTCTGGTGGGAGATCATTTTTAATCATCGACAGCGCTCAAAACTCGTCACACTTTAAATGAAGCAGTGAGTTACCGTAATCTGTCTGGGAAGAGTTTTCAGCTCGTTAATATGAAGAACAACACTGCACGATCAGAACAAGACTTGCACAACCAAGCCGCGCTCGAAAGTTCGGTCGAAGACTTTGCTACGTGGGAGCAACAGATTGACGCGTTCATGGAAGTACTGAAGACGCAAAGCCGAATTAATCGCTAACGATTATCAACTAAGCGTCAGCAGTCATTGATAGCCCAAATATCGCAGCTGGAAGGATTGAAGAATTTCACGCACAGGCATTTTATACACATGGGTACAGGAGACAGCGATGATGGGTTAATTTGGCGAGAGATTGAGTCGAACGCGTGATGGTCCATATTTCAACCCCTGCTCGATGAAATTCAATAACGTGACAGTGGCTGAGCTTTATGACAAATACGTAATCTTCCAATAAATGTAACTAACAAGGAACATCCCTCAGGCGTCCGCCTCCGATTTTGTTGTAACTCATATATGTGATAGAGCATCGAAAACTTTGGGGCACGTATTTTTTTTTATCGGCGGAAAAACGGATTTAAGGGGGGAAACCGCCCCTCAAAGAAAGGCGTGTCGAGGGGTGATTTTGCAGTTTCACCCAGAAGCAATCCACCGATCTGAATGAAACAAAAACGAAAATTCTTCTAATGAAAAGCGATGAAAAATCCACTATGAAATTGTTAAGAAAAAATTTAATTAGAGGGTAAACCACCCCTCAATTTGCCTTTTTTCACCCCACACTTAAGAGGGTTGTATGCAAATTAATAAAACAGGTATCATTTTGAAGGGCAATTAAAATTAAAGTTGACGGGTTTTCGCGTTTTGGCGGCATAGCACATTTAAGGGGGTAAACCACCCCTAACATAAATTTATTTATCATGGTCGTTTTTTCTGTGTTTAAAGAATATCCGCTGATTTCAAATATTTCTATAAGCTACAATTTAATGTTTTATCATATTTCAAAATTATTACATTCGTCTTAAGGGGTAACTGCGCCTCTGACGAGAAACATCATTGAAGTATCCGCTCTCGATTTCGTTGAAACTCATATATGTGGTGAAGCATTGCAAACTATTAAACATGTTTTTTTGTATCGGCAGAAAACCGGTGTTAGGGGATGAAACCACCCCTCAAAGTTTCTCCCACAAGCAGTCCACCGATCTGAATGAAACAAAATCGAAAATTCCTCTAATATTAAGCGATGAAAAATCCACTACGAGAGTGTTGATTAGAAATATAATTAAGGGGTAAACCACCCCTCCATTTTTCGTTTTTCACCCCACGCTTAAGAGGGTTGTATGAAAATTAATAAAACGAGTATCATTTTGAAGGGGAATCAAAATTCAAGTTACCGCGTTTTTGCGTTTCGGCGGAACAGCAAATTTAAGGGGGTAATCCACCCCTAACATAAATTTGTTCATCACCGTCGTGTTTTCTGTATTTAACATGTATCCGCGGATTCGAAATATACTCCCGCATTTTTAAAGTATTACGTTTTTAAATTTTAACATTTTAAGGGTAAACTACCCCTTCTAATTGCTTTTCGTTTGATGTTTCGCGAAAGGTTTCACGAATTTCGTTAAAACTGTTTTCATTTAATCATAAAAAATCATAAAAACTTAAGTAGAAGTTCTTCTTCTCCCGTAGTTTTGCGCGTTACAAATTTATTGATTTTTCTGGATACAATGCGATGCTGTTTTTTTAAATTCCATAGCCAATTATGAGGCCTTAAATCGCACATCATTGAAACCTATCTCCTTTTGGGCTTGTAGCGCCCACTTTTGAAGATCAATATCATGTATTATGACACCAGCATCTAGAGCAGTCTTCAAATTCTTCAATGTATATTCAGAAATTTGCGCTAGCTTTTCTTTATAAGTACCGCCTTTATTCAGCTGATGTGCCCAGCGCTGCAATTGTCTTTCAGACTTGACAGATTTGTATTTCTGTTGGACGGTTTTGAGGCTATAGTTTTTTGTCTTAGCAGACCTCCAGTATTGAACTGCTTTATTTTTGTAATCGTAGTTCACCTCATTATCACTGGAACAGGCGTCAGAATCACTACCACCAGTATCCTTTTGCCATACGGTATCTTCTACAGCATTGGCTTCGTACTGTTTAAATGGTTCTTGAAAAGCGAGCGTTTCTTCCTCTATCATTTCAACTCCATTATAGTCTTGCATGGAACTGATGAATATTTGTTCAAAACCATCCGCAAGTTCAATTTCCGCGTTGTTAACCGGCGTTTGTGAAATATCCATAGCTTCAAATGTAGCTAGTAGAAGTTTGATAACGTTTATTGGGTTGACTTTCATGGCTGATGAAATTTGTATTATCCAATACACAGTACACTGTTTGTAGCTCACTTTAACGTGAAATGGAAGAATCCGAATGCTAACCGTCTTATAAAGCAAGCGATAAAACTGCAAGCTATTGACAACTTGAACTGCCAGAGGCCAATCACACATTACCCGAAAATGTAAACACATTATCGGGTAATGTATGATTAACGTCTTGCAGTTCAAGATGATAATAGCGTGCAGTTTAATATTTGCCCAGTGTAAAAATTCTGCGTAGAATACAAATTTTGCGCAAATATCGTTATCGCGTCATGACGCGATAAGAATATTCGCGCTGGAAGAATTAATTATTGCAGTTAGTCGAGAAAAGCTGATACGTAGGCAAATAAACATCGGTCTGTTCGTTGATTGTATAACTTCATACACAGAGATAAAAGATTTCCGAACGGGAGCATTCTGGATAATTACGCATTTAAGAATCGAAGAGTAAACATTTATCTGCGTATGATTTTTTTTACGCGGAATAACAAAAACGAAAAAACCAAATATATTTATTTATACCATTTGAATTTTATTAATAGTATCGTTAATATATTTTTGTTACTGCTTTGCATCGTTGCATGGGAGATGCTTTCATCAAAACTTTTGAATTAGAGGAAGAATCATTTCGGTACGAAAATATAATTATGAAAATATGAAAATATGAGCCTTATAAGTAAGGGGTAGCCCCAGGTCCCCACTTCCAAAGCACCGCGCCTAAAACTCAAAACGAATATGCCTGCACACACAAACATAAAATTGATATTACCGATGAAATGAAAACAGTTTTAACGAAATTCGTGAAACCTTTCGCGAAACTTCAAACGAAAAGCAATTAGAAGGGGTAGTTTACCCTTAAAATGTTAAAATTTAAAAACGTAATAATTTAAAAACGCGGGAGAATATTTTGAATCCGCGGATACATGTTAAACACAGAAAACACGACGGTGATGAACAAATTTAGGTTAGAGGTGGTTTACCCCCTTAAATTTGCTGTCCCGTTGAAACACGAAAACGCGCCAACTTGAATTTTGATTCCCCTTCAAAATGATACCTGTTTTATTAATTTTCATACAACCCTCTTAAGCGTGGGGTGAAAAAGGGCAAATGGAGGGGTGGTTTACCCCTCAATTATATTTCTAATCAACACTCTCGTAGTGGATTTTTCATCGCTTAATATTAGAGGAAATTTCGATTTTGTTGCATTCAGATCGGTGGACTGCTTGTGGGAGAAACTTTGAGGGGTGGTTTCATCCCCTAACACCGTTTTTCTGCGGATACAAAAAAACAACTTTAATAGTTTGCAATGCTTTACCACATATATGAGTTTCAACGAAATCGAGAGCGGATACTTCAATGATGTTTCTCGTTAGAGGGGTAGTTACACCTTAAGACGAATGTAATGATTTTGAAATATGATAAAACATTAAATTGTAGCTTATAGAAATATTTAAAATCAGCGGATATACTTTAAACACAGAAAAAACGACCGTGATAAATAAATTTATGTTAGGGATGGTTTACCCCCTTAAATGTGCTATGCCGCCAAAACGCAAAAACCCGTCAACTTTAATTTTAATTGCCCTTCAAAATGATACCTGTTTTATAAATTTGCATACAACCCTCTTAAGTGTGGGGTAAAAAAGGCAAATTGAGGGGTGGTTTACCCCCTAATTCAATGTTTTCTTAACAATTTCATAGATGATTTTTCATCGCTTTTCATTAGAAGAATTTTCGTTTTTGCTTCATTCAGATCGGTGGATTGCTTCTGGGTGAAACTGCAAAATCACCCCTCGACACGCCTTTCTTTGAGGGGCGGTTTCCCCCCTTAAATCCGATTTTCCGCCGATAAAAAAAAATACGTGTCTCAAAGTTTTCGATGCTCTATCACATATATGATTTTCAACAAAATCGGAGGCGGACACCTGAGGGATAATCCAATCCGCGTTGAATGTTATATCTTATTGCGGTGGGAGATAATGATTATAAGGGCTGCAATTGATGTGCAATCAAAAGATAATATACGTTGCGCATGGGCGGCTGTCACAGCTTTATACCCAGCTGAACGAAACAGTGACCAGGCATCTTCTTACGCACATTATTTAACGGTATTGAATCTACTGAATATAGGATTCCCAGAGACAGCAGATAAAAAAATTGAGCTTCAAGCAATTCCATCAAGAGATTCATCACTATGTATACCACAAAAAAAAATATTGTTCCGATACGCGTCACTCAATGTGAGAAGGAAAAGGATATTAATTTGCTATGCATAGAAGGTACCGAGAATAATAAGGTATGATATTTCACATGGATCGAGAACCTGTCGAGTCTCCTGAGCACATAACTGAACTGTAACAGCCATAAGGATGGCATATGTATGCCATCGGTGTGTGAAGTTAACATAATTACTATATCTTTATATGTGCTAGACGAATTAAACAACAATCCACTATTTCGCTGCTATTGGTGAAGATGTAGTAACCGGAGTGGTTTTTACAATAGTACCGACGCCCGGAATGAACGCGAATTTTTCACTCTTTCCCTTTGCATTAGAGCTATGCAACAACGTATGGTGTCGCTTTTTGCAGTGGGAGCATGAGTATTTGCTTCGGGGTTGGTTTGTCGGATGCCCTGTATACAAGCAGTTTTGGCATAGTTTCTGTTTCTCAACGTATTTCAATCGTTCTTCGATGCATTTCGCTTTGAATACTTCGAATAAACGCAGAGGATGATCTTACTCACATTCACATACCTTTGGTACCGAGGAGACGTGCGATTTGATTGAATTGTCGTTGTCCTTTGATTTATTCGTATTCTTTTAAAACGACCATGGAGCTATTGCTTCTAAGGCTCGTACTCGGTACTCTAAAAATGTGTGAATTTCATTATACGTAGGATACGTAATGTTTTCACCGCTTCTCATCTCCCACTCTCTTCGAGAGACTGGATCGAGTTTACGGACTGTCATGAATGTGAGTAGATCATCCCACTGGTCTATCGGTCAACCAAGATTACCTAACGAGCCGACGGCTTCATGGGCTTGGTGGCGCAATCGTTTAAGATCTTTCACGTTTTCTGTCGTTACCGTATTAACATCGAAAAGTTTTATTAAATACGCATTAATAATGTGACGCGAATTCTCGTATCGATCTTCTAGCTTATCCCAAGCTAGCTTGAAATCTGCTTCTGTTATTTGTGCTGTGTCACGTCGCGACCAAATGCGTACAATGTATTTTTAAGCCTCATACGCACGATAGCGGCATTCTCATTTTTCGATGGATCTGAATATTTTTCTTTAGAGTTAGGCCTACCACGGCGGAAATGTAGCCTATCCATAATAATATAACTAAGCATTTCGCGCACCTTCCCACGCGAAAGCGTAGCGGTCTTAACGATATCGAGAACAAATATACAAGCGGGAAAAATTTCGAACAGTCTCGTTGCAATCCGAACAGAGTCCGAGTACATCGCAGAGTGTCCTTAAGACCAAAAATACACAAAGGAAACCTTCGGGTTACAAGGATGACGAACACGTGAAGCGACACGCAAGAAATGCGTGATGATATTCGTAAAGACGTAAATACATAACGACGCAACGATACCGAATTATAACGACCAGCCAAGAGCGGAAAATGTCAAAATCCTTTAAATATACACTCGCTAGAAGAAAATCCTCCGACCCAGAAAGTTGACCCGGTCATAAAACTGCGTTGATATTTCCCACGTGGACTCGCGGGCCTCGGTCAACAAGCCCTATCTCGCGCGTGCGTTCTTGGCGCCGACAAGGCCCCTTTTTCCTCTGTATTTTTCCGCGCTCCAGATAAAGAAGCGCAGCTCCAATTCCTGGAAATAAAGCGACGGTTTTGGCTATCGCAACCTACTCCTCGCTCCCACTCTCATTTCAACTTATACATATTTTCCACCAATCCAAAAGAATGCACCCCCAAATGTGCACTCTCCCAGGGGGCCAGTCTCCCACCACCTCAGCATCCCAATTTTTCCTCCATCCTAGAAGAAGAAAATCATCAAGTCAGAGTGTTCCATCACCACTCGTAGAGAACAGTCTCCCAACAACTTTCATCGGAATAAGTAGAACATCTGTCTCCTGACAGCAAACGCGAAAATTGAACTTCGAAATTGTTCCTCATAAAAACGCGAACTGTAAGAAATCATTTGACTGTCTACGTTGAATGTGTATGTGTGAAACTCGCATGTGTAAAAATTTGTATCAACGTGTAATTTCAACATTGTCACCGAGCGTGCGCAACCGAGGGGTCCGACCTATCTGCGGAGGCCCGAACCCAACCGCTGTAAACCGGTTATCGTATCCACGGCGCATCATAAATGTAAGCGAACCTCTATGTATTCTCATGTTGACGGAATTAACTAAATTGGTTAATTTCAATAAATCCCAAATTGTTAATTATTTGTATAGGTCAATTAATTTCTTAATCGAGTCACTGCGTCACTCCCATATTTGCATGCACCTTTCCCTCTTTCACCCTCATCCCGAGCTATTGCGCTAGGCGTAGGCTAAAAAGAGGGAACCGCCATAAAACATAATGTATGCGCACGTCCCCTCAGGACGTGACAGCTGACTTCAAGAGGGAACTCGCTTCGCCTGTTGTCGACAATTATATTTTATTCGATGCTTGTGTGATCGAAAAATAACTGTCGCATTCTCGTGTTCGAAGTTAACCACGAATTTTTCGATTTTTTTCCGATCGAATGTTGACTTTTTTTTTGTTTTTATTAACGATAATTAAATTTATTCGTACAACCGAGTATTAATTATCGAGATATTTTTATATTGATAGTTTAATCGATAGTTGTGACCGAAGATACAGTACCGAAATGAATTTTTTTTTTTTTATAATTAAATCTACACGATGTGAATGAATTTCAATTGATCAAAATAATGTCGAGCTTACTGTTTATTCGATGCTTTCTTGAGACACGTGGCCGAGAGCGTATATTTCGCGACGCTACGGCTCTATCTTCACTCGCGAGTTTTTAAACTTAATTGATCGTGGATTGTTTTTGAGTCACTGGATTTCCACGTTAAATTATCAATTATGATTTCACTGGTACCTCGATACACTACGCGTTCGAAGTTACGTGCAAGAATTATCGCATTCGATGTTTCTTGACTCCTGATTTGCAATGTCTTGATTACCGTGAACACTATGAAACTTCCGTTTATAAATCCGTTGCTTATTTTTTTTCTCGTGAGAAACTCGAAGACGTTACTCACTCGTAAGCACACGCGAAGCTTCTCTTGTCGAGTGCGCTGCTCGGTATCGTATCAGTACGTAATCGATGGGGATAGGCTCGCGCGACGCTCGGTTCGTACGATGTAGCTTGAGCGCGCGTATGACTGCGAGGTCCGACCGCTACCGTCAGTACGCGTGTACCGAGCTCTTCCTCGTTGAGAAAGTGAAGTGAGAGAGAGTATTCGTGTATACTAGTACCCGAGAGAGACATAGCGAACCTCGTGGCACGTATCTCGTTCTCAACTTTCTCATTTATTATTTTGCAATATATACTTGCTGAATTCTCGATTCCCTTTTCCAGAATAATTGCGTGGTATGGAACTCGTTGAATCCGCTGGTACCACGTTTTTCGATGAATGAATGTCAATGTTAATTTTTTCACCCATAATTACACACCCGCTATTGCATCTTTTCGCGAGTTTCTTCGAGCGATCCGGCTCCAAGAACGGAAAAATGTGCACGCTTTTGCTCGCGTAGCACAGTTGTATTAATTTCCCGAACTCTGTGGATCGGATAAGACGAGAAACTCGTGGCGAAGAGGATTCGGATCGTTCGAAGGAATGGTTAGTGAAACTCGAGGAGCTTTCCTTGTAAAATAAATTCTCTGTAATTCACTAAATAATCAGCACGGGTGATAAAAATACAATTCGCAACGCGTAGCGAGGAAATTATTTTCTTCGGATGCGTGGGTCGAGTACTCCGATTGACAAATCCACGAGTCGTAAGTTCGCGATGATTATGTCTCGGACTTCGAGTCAGGTAGAGATCTACGCGGCTCGTCGTCGATCTCAGAGACAATAATACTGGGCACCGTGGGTGCTCGCAACAGGTGAATCGACCACTCAGCGGAAGCCGAAAACGTTCCGTTCATCTCGTACACCCGAATAGGTGTCGCGTTGCGTCACGCGGCGGTATCACGCGTACACAAAGATACTACCCTCTATGGCATGAACAGTAGGCAAAGGTTCTAATTCCGTTTACCCGCGCTATTAATTGAATAAAATATCCCTAATAAGTGGGTAACTAATGTGATTCGCGAAGAGGTTCGCCCGACGGGACTCTTGCCAGTTTGCCAAAGACTACCTCGTAAAGAGTATATCTGGTGCTTTCATGAACGCTAATATTGTATCAGAGCATCGCTAGTTCCAACCATTGGCCCCATTCAGTATCTTTGTCTGTGTACTTTTGTAGGAATTCGGTTAAAACATGATGAGACCTCTCGAGAGATCCATAGAACTGCGGGTAAAATGCCGTCGTTCAACATCGTATTATTCGGAACCGTTTTGCAATTCTTTGTCTGTGTACCATTGCCCCCATTCAGTATCTTTATCTGTGTATTGTTTTAGGAATTCGGTTAATATATGATGAGACCTCTCGAGAGATCCATTGGACTGCGGGTAAAATGCCGTCGTTTAACATCGTTTTATTCGGAACCATTTTGCAATTCATTTCATAAGACCGCTCAAAAAATTACTTCCTTGGTCCGTTAATAGTGCTTGGGGTGCGCCGAAGACGAACATCTGTTTATAAATGTATCAGCGACCGTCGTCGTCAGTGCATTAAAAAGCGGAATTGAGACGCAATATTTTGAAAGATTGTCGCGAAGCGCGAAAATGTATTCGTTTCGATTTGAAATGCATTGCATAGGGCCTATAATGTCCATTGATATCTTTTCAAAAACTGTACCCAGAGTATCTGTTATAATGATAGATTGTTTTGTTTTGACTGGGACTGGTTTTTTTAGTTGGCATTCCAAGCATTGCTGCACTCGTCTTCGAATTTCTGACTTCAGATCTTTCCAAAAGTACTCGCGTTTTATACTGTTTTAGGTTTATGAGACACCCTTGTGTCCTCCAATTGGTGATTTATGTATTTCATATAATGTGGTATCGTGTTTTTTTAACTGGCACAAAGCGCAGAGTTCCCAAGAAAATTAATATTTTTATCTGACTGTCCTTGAATACTTCTTTCATAAAGTTCATCACGTCTGTTTCGCTAATTTCCTTTAGTACTTTTACGCTTTGATTGACGTTTTCAGATATTGAAGATAACGATTCAGATAATTCGCCATGAATAACTACTGCAGGGTGATATTTTTCCAATCATTTTACTGTAGGCTTGGCTCACTGATACGTCTTTCCAGAGGAGAAGCTTGTTTGACTCCAATAATTTCTGTTCTCCAGGGTCACACGGCTTACCCGTTGAGTCGATAAAATGAACCAGATTATCGTTTCGAAAATGAAACAACTCTTTGGTGTTGTGAATCGAGATAACTGGAATCTAAACTTGTTGAATTATCGGAATTAAGGCGTTTTCTCACTTTACACGCTAAAGAAGGATATTTTCATGAAATTATTGGCTAGGTATATATTATAGATATTGATATGAAAGTTGTTACACTATATAAATACACTGACGGAATACTTTTTTTTTTTAATATTTATTTACGTCACTATTTAGAGAGGAAAATGGTAGTTAAAAAAATTGTAAATAAATTGCACTAGGTGCGCAACTAAGTTCCCGGGTTTCACACATCGATGGCGCTAGCGACACATGTAGTTAGCATACAGGTCTGAAATTGGTTACCTTTATAGCTTGGACATCTGTTAAGAATACTCAGTCGCAATATAAACAAATATCGCAACCCAACGACCGTTTTTCTAACCTTGAAAATGTCAAAGTTTGTGTCAAATGAACAGCATTTACGGAAAGCATTGCTTTTCTGCTTCAACCTAAAAAAAACAACAGCCGAACCACGTCGGTTACTTGAGGAGGCCTACGGCGAACTCATACCATTAAAAAAAACGTGTGAAGATTGGTTTAAGTGGTTCAGAAGTGGCGATTTTGAGACTGGGGATAAGGAGCGTTCCGGAAGACCGCAAACATTTGCGGACGCCGATCTGCAAGCGTTATTAAATGAAAATGACACTTAAACAGAAGATCAACTTGCCGAGGCATTAAATGTGACTGGGCAATTTATTTCGAAACGTTTGCACGCCATGGGAAAAATTCATGAGAAAGGAAAGTGGGTGCCACATGAGTTGATTGAGAGACAAATGGAAAATCGAAGAGCCACTTCCCAAATTTTGCTTTTGCGCCAGAACAGAAAGAGTTTCCTCCATCGAATTGTCACTGGCGATGAAAAATGGATATATTTCGAGAATCACAAACGCAGAAAATTGTGGCTTTCACTTGGCGAAGCGTCAACATTGACTGCACGGCCAAATCGCTCCGGAAAAAAGACAATGCTCTGCGTTTTGTGGGACCAGAAAGGAATCGTGTACTATGAGCTGCTGAAACCGGGTGAAACTGTCAATGGGCATCACTACCGACAAGAACTAATCAATTTGAACCACGCATTGCTCGAAAAACGGCCAGAATGGGACATGAAACACGAACGTGTGATGTCGCAGGACGACAACGCTCCGTGCCATCGCAGTTCCATCGTCTAGGACACCATTAAAATACTGAAATGGGATCTGCTACCGCACCCGCCGTATTCGCCAGACCTGGCCCCTTCAGACTATCACTTGTTCCGGTCGATGGCGCATGGCTTGGGTGGGCTACACTTGGCCAATTACGATGCAGTGCGAAATTCGTTGGACGAATAGTTTCAGTCCAAAGACGCGTCTTTTTATCGTCGCGGTATTTGTGTATTGCCAGAGAGATGCCAAACATGTGTAAATAGCGAGGGACAATACTTCGAATGAACCATTTTTTGTTTGTCTTGAAATTTTCGATTTTTATTGGTCCAGAAAACCCGGAAACTCAGTTGCGTACCTAGTAGGTCTGCGCTGTTGATGAAATCTCGGAGATGGATAATGTGGAACAAAAAAATCAAATCGCTTTATATTCAGTATGTTAATGGCTATAGCGCATATCATACGATTTGCGATATATGCAAAAATACCAAAATGGCTTACATTTTTCGAGAGAAAACAAACCCAAACAAACCGCCGTTTTCGGAAAAAAGTAAATATCAAAATCTGAAAAATCCTTCATATGCGTTATAGCTATAGTTGTAAAGAATATGTGGTTAAAATTTCATAAGGATCGGTTCAGTAGTTTCGAAGATTTTATCAACAAGCCGTCAAAAAACATGGTTTCAAGAAAAACGCGTTTAATGTTTTTTTGAATGAAAAATCATAAAAAGAAATCTTACTTATGCTTAATCAGCGATTAAGACCATAGAGTGGAGTATGCCGTCTACTTTTTCATAGTGTTCATTTTCATCAAAAATAGCGTTTCTGCGTTTTGTTTTGGCTTCTTCTAAGGTACCGGAGCTGCGGCGGTTCGCTACGCGTATACGCTCACTATTACGTTTAGCGACGTACTGTGCGGCGATCGGACCGAGTTTGACACCCATAACCTTCAAAATCTTCAAAATCACTTGTAAACCTTCGTTGAAAATGCAAGCAGCTGTTTGGCAAGCCATTTCAACTATTTTTTTCCCGATGACGATGTGTTTAGGTGCCATTGCCCAAACGCAGTTATTAAAACTCTCGTTGTTGTTTTGAGTATTTCCTCCGAGGCATCGTTCAAGTAATTCTTCCTTAGTCAAATGTTCGTAGATTGGTTTCAAAATTTCTTGAACATCTTTAGCGAGAGCACGAGGATATTTCAAAGTTTTAACTGTGTTATCTTTTACGGCTTCTTATATTTACACGAGGAGTCTGAACAGTATGCGTGCTGTGGATTGCTATCAAATGAAATTTTCGCTTTTTGGCTCTCGAACCTGGACCTCTCCATGAAGAATTTTATTGCGAGGACTTTTTATTCATTGTAATAATCACGAGCACAGGGATATTGCCGTTTCGAAATTTCAAACTCAGCTGATGTTGAAAGAGCAGTATAGCGTCGTTTTCAGTTACTTTTCCCTCCAAAAATGCACGTGAAAAGGGTCAATTCGAAAAAATAAATCCTAAATGAACAGATTTAAGCACGGGTACTAAATTTATAAAAGGTATAAAGGTATAAAGGTAAAAATAAACTGCTCAAGTGTATAAAGCCAGGTACGCCGCACTCCATCGAGCGGAGCAGATGAATGTGCTCAGATAGTAAAGTAAAAATCACACAAAAATGCAGTTAGACTCTTCTGATCTTCATAAAATGTTAGTATGATACTTCTGGATATGTATACCTTCGAAAAATGGTTAAAAGAAATCGATTTGTTGAAAATTGTAAAGTGAGCGGATGCCTCAAGATCAGTGGAGTTTTTAAAGCGAGAGATTGGAAGTGCTTTGTGCTGGTCAGGGCCCTCAGTTGTCTTCGCGTCAATGGTGTAAGATGTCGGGTTCAGGAGTGCGCGTCTACGGCTTCGTCTGCAGGCGCGTAGGCTTTTGAGGTAACATAGTCGCCCCCTGATTCATACACTTTTCGTTCCATGTCATTCATTGCTTGCGAGCGAGTGACGGCATTTATATTTTTTTCATAATTTGGCATTATAGATCGACCGACTGACGTTGCCAGACGATTGAAAAGTTCGTGGGGCTGCCTGGTGAGGGATATTTATGGGCGGTGTGCCCTGAAGTTTTATACAACTGGCAGGTTGTGGCGCGCGAATTCTGATCGATATAACACCTACCGGCGGTGTGACCGGGTTTCTTACAAATCTGGCAAGCGATTGGGTTCTGCTGATTTGGGACGCGTTTGCCCTCGTCGGCACTGTGTCCTTGGTTTTTGCAAATGTTACACGTGAGGATTACGAAATAACAAACTTCTATTGGATAATTATCCTTTTTGCAAACATTGCATGTTTATACGGGTTTGTCTGAGTAGTGTTTTTCGGGTCTAGCGGATGACGACTGTAGTGCCTTTCGTGCTTTGATGTCACGCTCGATTTTTATATCGTGATCGATAGTAAAGCTTTGCCCTTTGTTCCGTTGTTGGTTAATTTCTGTGTCTCAATTATTTCTCTTGCCTTGTTCCTAATTTCTGCGGAAAAAATTCATGACGCTATCGCCATTTGCTTGAATATGTTACTGAGCTCTCCGAACAATTGCATTTCGGATTTATTTGCCGCGTATGATATTTTGAGAATCCGACGAGTTCTCCTACCGTTTCAAAATTTGACCCGTAAATGGTTTCTCTGGCTTGACTTTTTAATTTGTTTCTTATCAATTTTGCAAGGTGTTTTTCCGCTTCAGGAGGAAGCATGCTTTTTGCGCGTCTTCACATCCCGCTATGAATTCTGTAATAAATATGCATATGAATTCAGGCAATAAATATGCGTGTGAACTTCTCAGTGAATATCCCGAATTTCCAGTTAATACTTCACTAATATTTACATCTGATGGTTCGACTGTTAATTCAGTGTCAGGTATTGAATTAATCAGCACAGTCCTTTCTTATTATCCTGGACGAGCTGTCAAGCATGAATGGGTCCCTTTCGGAAGGGACGAGATCATAAAATTTCGTTTTCCTCTTTGTTGCCTACCCCTAGAGCAATAGCACGGGATGAGGATAAAAAAGGGGTGTGGTTATGAGTGAAGTGACGTTACGGACTTTCCACGATAACGTAGGTTTTCGAGGAATAATTCGACAACGTGTGTACGATTGACACATGTTTTTTATTATTCGATGCTAGGTGGGTTAAGGAGTTACGTGGGTGTCGAAGCAAAAAAAAACATTTCCCTATTTATTTCAATATAATGTATCAAATATTTTATTCAAAATGTTAAGCACATAAAAGAGCAATATTTAAACAATATTAAAAAAAATTTCATCCAAAAATTTGGGAAATTCAGCCGGTAGGACCTGGTTCCCGAAGAACCCTAAAAAAAAGTTCCCTAGTGGTGGTCAGGATAACTCATCATCGCTTCATCTGAAATTAAACAATAATTTTTGTTTTATTAGTAGACATGTATAGCTTGTGATTAAACGAAGAATTTTTCAACAAATTGTAATTTAAATTTTTGGCAGAGTTGTATGCAAAATAGTTTAATTTTTGGTATAATTGACACTACGTATAGCCTTCTAAAATTGGTTGTAATCGAAAAAAAACTCTGTTCCATCACTAGTCAATGCTATTTTGAAGAAGTGTGAAAACTTCAATAAGATCGGTGCATTAGTTTCTTAGAAGTCATGTCCACCGACTTCAAAAATAGTGTTTTAAGAAAAATGAGATTTACCTGCGTCGCTCCCGGCCGGTCTTTTGCAACGGGGGAATTCACGAAGGCTCTCTCTCTCTCTCTCTCTCTCTCTCTCTCTCACCTGGATATGCCAGAGGACAATTCACGAAGGCTCTCTCTCTCTCTCTCTCTCTCTCTCTCTCTCTCTCTCTCTCTCTCTCTCTCTCTCTCTCTTTCTCACCTGGATATGCCAGAGGACAATTAGTCCTAGAGCATTAAATAAATCTAATCTAATCTAATCTAATCTCTCTCTCTCTCTCGCCTAGACTTTTACTCTGATTGACTTAGAATTTTGGAAGAATATTCTAGACATCGTGACGGGGATATTTTCTCTAGCCGGAAACGGGAACTAAACTCGAGATCTGGTGGGAGGGATCCGTCACCTTCGGCCATTCCTCCCGTGCGCGTGCATCCACAGTACCCGGGCGCCAGAGACTTTGTTTCTCCGGTCGTCTCAACCGGAATAAACTGGGGTCGGGGTGATTAAACCCGACCCGCCAGGCGGAGACTGGAGCTCTCCTTGATTTTTGTTGTCCCTCGGAATCCTAACCGGGTTCGGAGACTGGAGCTCTCCTCGATTTTTGATCGCCGGAATCGTTTAACCGCACTAACCTGGATGCACTTGCACGGGGAAGAACGGTTGCGGTACAGCACGGCCGCTCAGGCTGTGGGTTGTGGTAGAGGAATCGGGATTCACTGGGGAGTAGCTGAACTGTTATCGGTAACTGTCACTATTCGCGACACCGGTAACATCACAATAAATAAAATAATAGTTTATTTTATTGTGCGGGAGCAGGTGGATTAACCACCTGAGAACCTTTAACGTAAGCGGTATCTCAAGCGAAACGCGAACGAAAAAATGCCATACGCACGGGAAGGAGAGAACAACCGATGTGTGTTTCAAGCGCGAGAACGAGAGCGCGACGTCACGGGCTCGAGAGAGACCACGATACGTCTCTCCGTCGCGAGGGCCGTGGCACGACGACGGATCGTCAACGACTATCCCGAGATCTTCGAGAACTGTGATCGATCGCAATCCGGGAAACACTACTGTCTCACCTGGAAATTCGTTAACCCTGCCTCGCGCGACCAAGGCCGGCGTGCGAGGGTAATGCGAGAGTGAGACAGAGTGCGTTGACAGAAAAAATGTCAGCACGCTCGCGGGATCGGACCATGCGAAATCGCCGGTTCAAGCGAGAATTTTATCTCGTATAATATCGAGAGCCGAAATATTATTGCGGGAGCTGGAATATTCGGATAGAATAATCGTTTCGGAATCTATATTTTCTGCCCGAGTTACCCCACAAACAGAACGGTAACAAATCGGGGTCTCATATCGTCGGTAACGTGGAGGCTCTCGGAGATCGCATCCCCGGGTCACCATGCGAGAGCGGGTAAAGCTTCTTTCCCGAAGCGCGGCGCGGAGATCTCCAGCTTCCGCCCGTAACCCAAACGGCCCGCTCTCCAGCACGATGCACCACTACGGTGGGGTGCCGGCGTCTCAGCCGGGTGTGCACCGATTCCCCGAGAGGCCTCGTTGGCGGCTTCCCTCGGTCGGGATTGCTCGGTACGTTGAGCGCTAAGCCGCTCGATCGAGTTCCGCCCGCGAACTTAGCGCAACGAAACGGAATCGACAACAAAAAGACGAAGCACAAGGGGAGAAAGGCCCTTAACAAATCGTCACGGTAGCAACTCGGGCAAATGCACGTAACTCACTTGATCGGTAGCGGATCTTGTGACGCGCTTCCGAAAAATCACGTCACAACATATTGTACTATTAGATAATAACATTGAAAAATATATGGATTTTTTAAATTTTCAAACCCACGTAACTCCTTAAAGCGATTAGGGCTACGATGAATGATACAAGGTCGATACAAAAAGAACGTATAGTCGGCTTACGGTGGTTACGTTTTCGGTGCTTAGTCGCTCACCCGGTCGTGTAAATGTTCGTTGTCGCTCGCAATACAAGGGCCTTCGCTCTTGGCCTGGTGCGCATCTTGGTACAATCGCTGGTAATGCGCTTACATGATTTTACGCCGGTGCGTGTGTTTTCTTAACGTGCTTGCTACGAAAGGCACTACGCGTGAATAGAAATATGAACTTGGCGCGAGGACGATGAATTGAGACTACTCTTTACGGACCGAGGATAGAAATTATACAAATACAAAATCAAACTTCCGAGATCCGAAAAATGAAGACCGATCGTATAAGGATCGATAGTAATGACTAGAAATAGCTTTCTGGTTTTTATCATACTCCGTTCTGGTTATCGACTCTTTGGCCTAAGAGCGGATTCCTGTAGCATACAGGCTTATCTTTGTTTTCAAGCAGACGGGCCAGTGCAAGGTTTTTGGAAATAGTTGCTGTTTAATTTTTCGTGCTGCGGATTTTCGTGGGATAGTTGCCCTGGATCATGTTCTTGCTGAAAGCTAAGAGGATACGAAAAGTTGATGGATGAAGTTGCTGCTATCGTGCATATCTCGCAATTATTTGATTATGCGTGCGGAATGTACGCACGTTCCTTTTTATGCTGTTACGCGGCTTATCCCTTGATTTACACATATAATTACTTATGACGGCAAATGAGGATACTGGGAATAACCGAGAGAAGACACCCCCCGCACATTTGCTAGGATATAACAGACACCAACAGCCATATCATACAACGTGCGGAATAGGATGGGCTAAAAATTGGTTGCCAACTACTGCTATCGATTTACGAGGCAGCAACCTTATTTATTGTGTTGAAGGTGGCTGCAAAGTTTAATTTGGCGTTGGTTTCATCCTTTCAGGTCACGAGCAAACCGAGCTTCCAAAATAATAACAATAATACCATGGTTGCTAAGGGTTGTAACCGGTTTTTTAAGCCACCCTGTATACAGGGTGATTGATAATAGGTGACGAACTCTGAACCGACGGGTTCAGGGGTGTACCCGGAGTGTAATTATCAAGACTTTGTTTTTTTTATATTGTTTTTGATTGAGAAGCTTTAGAATTTGAGCTTTCGATGCATTGATGTTTGGCTACAGTCTGCCATGATCGACGACAACTCTCGGCCTTCGAATCTGAGCGCGGGGCACGTCGTCCATGACAGGTAAGGGAGATCGGTATCTGTCTCGCTCTAGCGATACCTGAAATCGCCCGCTCTAGCGGGCGATTTCAGGTATCGTCTGCTAATGCTTTCCGACAGCTTGGGTGTGCAAGTTCAGAGCATGTGTCAATCCCTGCAAAATAACCAAAAAAGCGTGAATTGTTTTTTTCAGATGATTTCCGGTTACCCGTCGCTCTTTCATCCTTCGTTATTATCTCACGGTGTCACTCATTGTTTTTCTTTCGTTCCTTATTTCTCCTTGACTATACTTATCGTCTTTCTCATTCTTTCTTACTTTCGTCTATTCTTCGGTTTTCCGCCCATGCTCTCTCGTCGACTCTTACAAGGAATATCAATTTAGTTTCCGCCTTCGATTTTGTTGACTGTAATTGTAATGGGCCGAACCACCCATTTGGGTGGTTGATGAGGTTTTTTTCAGATTCACTCGCAAGCAGTCCACGGATTCCGCTAAAATAAAAACTATTTTTTTTTCACGGGGCGATAATTCGAAATTCCCTATGGGTACATTAAAAACAAACGAACGTATCACCCCTTTATTTTTCGTTCTCTCGCTCTACCTTCGAAAGGTCTGCTCAAAACAAAATGAAACGGGTAACCCTTTGAAAGAGGGATCAAATGAACATTTAGGTGTTTTTTTTTTCATTTTCGCCTGATGCTGAGCTTTAGGAAGTTAACCAGATTCAATACAGCTTCGACGATTTTTTATCATAAGTGAGAGTTTTGTGATAAATGAATAACAATGTGTATTTTGGGGGTAAAAGTACATCGACATGGAAAAAGAATATTCGAAATCGAATTTGTGCTCGCACTTTGGCAGAAAATTGGCGGCTGTACTGAATTGCCGACCATTTATTTTGCGCTATTATTTGAAACTTCACTCGGCACTCATTCATTCCGTAAGCGTATCTGTTTTGAAATGCTGTTTGATTCATTGAGCTGCCATAATGTATGCTGCATAATGAAAGCGGTCCTCTGTTTATCGCGGTTTAGTCCATACATTGAGAACTAATTGAACTATCGGGATTAATCAAGCGGCATTCTATAAGTTCACCAAAATCCTTTTTGGACAGCACCCAATGATTTTCCGTGACTCATATAGGACTGCTTCCTACGGCTGTTTATAATTTGAGGACTTTGGCGATTTTGAAAGAGGGACCGGGTCCTGAAGACGATACTCTCAATGATTTGATGCTAAGTTTCCGAGGTTTCAATTTTTTCTGGTTTTCATTCCTCATTTGATCACTCCCTCTTGTTTCATACTTACATTTATCTCCCAAAATGAATTGTTCTAAACGAATATTAACAGGAAGTGTGTTCGAGTTGGGTTAGGAAACGTGAGGACAAGTTTTGCATCAACTCGTTTGGGAAGAGGAAACCAGTCGGGTCTAGAAGACGAAAGTTGGTCGGATACTTTTTTGAGGATTTAAACAAGATAAGATGATATGCACCGCAAGCGCAGTTTAAAATGTCGAAAAGTGGACGTCTGTTTCAAAGAATTTTGCGTATTTAATAATTTTACTTTAAGTCAGATTGAACGGACAATTCGGGCAGTACTGCGAGCTGCGAGTACGATGCATTGTTTACGTCTTAAATATTAAATCATCGTTGCCTTGATGTTCCTGCGCAACTTTTAACATCGTTTAGCCGCCCCCGCCATGGCGTTCGCCGATTTCATCACAGACACAGCAAACGATTCCCTAGAAGTGTATGGTGCATTGTTAAAATGCAACTCGCGTGATTGCCAGCTGGTGCCTAGCGGGCAAAGATGAAATCGATGGTCCGAATGGATTTTGGGACCTCAATCAGACATCCCTGAAATAATCCACTAAAATTCGTTCTTGAATCGGAATTTTAATATGGTAAAATAAGCAATAATGTTTTCAAGGGATTTTTTGATTGCTTGGTATACTCTTTTTACTTTTTCAAAGTTTGCAAAGGGGATTTCATATATTTTTAAAGTAAAAAAAACCTTCTTCCAGTTAGCTTCAGTTTAATGTAAGTGAATTTCAAATATGTTTGGATAAATATTAGGTTCATAAAAAAGTTTTGTCGCAATAATTTCAATGTAATTGATTTATTTATATATCTTATACAAAACATTTCTAATCAACAATATATTCGCCATCGGTTCCTATGATACTCGACCATCTAGTTGGCAACTCATTTATTCCCTTTGCCCAAAACTGCGGCGGCTGGAACTCAAAGAAATTTGAAATATCCCTTCTCAGATCGTCAACGTTTTTGAAAGTTTTGTTCCTCAAATATGCCTTCAAATGTCTGAACAAATGGCAGTCGGATCGCGCGATGTTGGAAGAGTATGGTGGATGAGGAACGGTATTCCAGTGAAGCTCAGTTATTGTTTTGTGGGTTTCCTTTGCGATATGGGGTCTCGCGTTGTCGTGGAGAAGGTGCACAGTCGCGCGTCTTGGCCGTTTTTCTCTTATAGCTTTTGCCAATTCCTGGAGATTCTCGATGTATCGTGTAGAGGAGATCATCTTGCCTACAGGGAGAAAATTGTGAAACAGCATTCCCTTTGCGTCCCAGAAACAGCACAACAAAATCTTTAGTGGTGACGAACAGGTTTCGGTTTGTGTGGCGGTTTTTCTCCGATAGGAAGCCAGTAGGCTAGACCCGTTCTGTTATCATACAAGACCCAGCATTCATCTCTCGTCACAAGATCTTCTAAAAATTCCTTGCGATGATGGCGAAGCAGGAGAAACTGGCAGATGGTCACGCGGCAGTTCTTATTGGCGTCGGTGACACGGTGTGGTATCCGTTGAGCTAGAACCTTCCTGTATCCCAAGTTGTGTAAGTGATTTACTATTGACGGTTGGGGCAGCTAAGTTCTCTTGCTAGCTCGCCGTACTTGCTTCCGGCTTTTCTTTAATGCAGCGGAGTAATGC